>QNGE01010056.1:0-11176 GCA_008508345.1 Paragonimus westermani
TAGTGAATAATGACTGGGTATTATTCTGTTGGATCAGTTCCAGCACAGGGTCGCCAAATTTCAATACATCCGCCAGAAGGGAGAACAAACGTTCGCCCGTAACTGTTTGTCAAGAACACGTAACATCAGTCACGATTCGGTCAGTTAGTTTGTCATCAATCGAGGCCTCTTTCTCGGAGACTGCACAGACCGTAGACTAACACGCGACTCCCCACACGCAAAACGTAAAACGAACCGACCTTGAAGCCGAATTTTCTCATTGGTTGGTGAGGAAGTGTAGTGGTCGAAAAGGGTCTCTGACTACCCAAAGTTAATGCAGGCGTATTTCACTGAGTTCAGTGACAAAAAGTGAGAGAATCCAACAAGACAGTTACGGGAGTTTTAGCGAGTTATGGTGATAAATAATTTGACTCACATAAAGGGTTCAAGAGGATCACCACAATATTTAATATTACCAGAATCCGGATGTGACATTTGTACAGCATAATTCTCATTCAAATTTCAAATTTCAAATCCAGGACTTGGTGAAGGCCAGTGCCCGTTGACGTCCTGATGCTTGACTGGTGTGATCCGGAGATTGACCAGACTGCGTTTTCTATTGATGTGTTCAGTGGTGGTCTANGTTGATGTGTTCAGTGGTGGTCTGAGGGTAGGGACAGAAGAGAAGGAATATCAAAACAGAGTAGGAAATAGGTGGTTCCAACATTCGTCTAGCTGTCTTTTAAACATAAATACGCTCTCAGGCAGCTCGTTCCACGAGTTGACTACCCTGTTAGTGAAGAGGTTATATCGGACAGCCAATCGTGATCTTGTTTTCTTGACTGTGAACCTATGGCCCCTTAAATCTCTGTTCTGACGCATCTCGAGCAAACCTGCCATGGGACTCGTTCCAGCGTGGTGGGTAATTTTGTACATTTCAATAAGGTCTCTTCTTACCCGCTTACGTTCGAGCGAAAATAAGTTCAACGAAGTTAGTCGGTCATGGTAGTTTAGACCCTAATTACCCCATACCATACGTGTGGCGAACTTTTGTACTTTTTCGAGGGCGGCTATATCCCTTTTAATATATGGTGCCCAAGCTTGGACACAATATTCCAAGTGGGGGCGAACTATAGCCGAGTACAGTGGAATGAACACCGCCGGACAGTGGTTAACGATCGCCGCTTTCAGTCGATATAACGCCCGCCGCGCTTTTGTCTTGGATGCGGTAAACTGTGCAGATGGAGTAAACGCGCTAGTGACTTGGATACCCGTCCTTTGTCTACTGCTTAGTTGTTAGTTCAACTGTCTGTCCATATGCACCCCTTAAATACCTGGGCGTTGACTGAAGAGCTTTGGAAAGGATATGACTCTCAGGAACGTTCAGCGGTAGATCCCACTTTAATGTCCATTCGCAAATTTTGAGAATGTCCCCTTGGAGAGCGGTCGAGTCCGACGAACTCCAGACCAGCTTTATATCGCCTGCATACAGATAACGTGGGCAGACTGAGTCGTTGGCTAGGTCGTTTATGTATACGAGGAAAAGCAGAGGGGCGAGGATTGATCCCTGAGGAACTCCACTCAACGGAGAACCTTTGTTTGAAAGTACCCCTCTTACTCTCACCCTATATGACCTTCCAACTAGAAACGCCTGCATCCATCTGCAGATCCTAGTAGAGATTCCAGCTTGTCGGAGTTTCCAGCATAAAAGCCTGCGGTTGACAGAATCGGAGGCTTTCTGAAAGTCCAAGTAGCACACCTCGACCTCTTCTCCTTCATCCAGTTTCTCCGTGACATTGTCTAAAAACGTCAACAACTTGGCAGGACCAGATTTCCCCCTTAGGAAACCATGTTGAGGAGCTCTGAAGAATTTCTGTTCACAGAGAAACTTACAGATTCTCTCTCGTGATATTCGTTCGAAAATTTTGCTGACAACACTCGTCAAGCTTACCGGTTGGTAATTTCCAACTTCTGATGTGTTGTCATCTTTGAGGATGGGAATTACGATGGCTTCTCTCCAGTCTCTCATCACTGTCCCTGTTTCTAATGTGAGGCTGAACAGTTGGGCGAATGGTGACGCCAACAATTTGGCCAGATGTTTTAGGACTGCCGGATGGATGCGGTCAGGTCCTGCGGACTTTGTGCTGTTTAGTTAGGATATCGCTTGCTCAACTTCGTGGGGCGTAATGATCTGATCCACCATGGGCACGCTCACGGCATTAAGCCGTGGCTCCGGTGCCTGGTGGTCTGAGCGATAAACACTTTGAAACTGTGCCATGAACGCGTCCGCTATGCCCTTGTCGGTCGATATGATATCCCCGTTAGAGGAGAGTGTGGTCCCAATCTTCTTTCTTAAAGAGGACCTGGACTGAGCATATCCAAAAAACCTCCTGGGGTTCTGTTTAATATCTCGTGCTAGGTTGAGCTCATAGACCAGACGAGCATTTCTTGCTATCTTGATTGCTTCGTTTCGAACCTTTCTGTAAACCACGAAGCTTTTAAACCCCCTATGTTGCATGTCTTCCAAGCTATGTACTCACGTTGAACAGCCCTCTTGACCCTGGGACGAACTCATGGCTTTCGACCTCTTCCCCCGACTTGTTTCTGAGGGACGTGTTTATCTGTAAGAACCCGGATGTTATCGACGTGGATCGACCACAGACTGTCGATGTTCTCTACAGGGGTCGTTGGGTTCCAGGCCATCTTACCAGCTTTCAATATTAGTTTCTTGTTGTCTGTTCAGTGAAACTGTTGCACCTTGTGTGCCTGCTTCACTAACAGGGAACACTGAACCGAAAAATAAATCGTCACGTGATCACTCTTTCCCAGTGGTGCTGCAGGCCGTACGTTTGTGACGTCCGTGCTGTGCCGAGTTAGGATCTCGTATCTATTTTCACATGCTGTGTTAGTGTGAATCTGTTGACTGGGTTGAACAGCTTGTGGTCAACCCTCTGCCATTAACAGATCCTAATGATCAGTTAATTTTAGGAGCAATAAAATCTCCCGAAACGAGCAGGCGATGGCCTGATTGACAAGCCGACTGAAATGATTCTAGTATTACTTCGTCTTCCTCTGATGTTGCACCCGGACTGCGGTACAACCCGAAGACCATCAATGGAGGTTTGACGTGAAGTATGCAAATAGCGGTCTGAACACCCACGCAATTGCAGATGTAGTTCACGGGAGAGTGCCTTAGAGAACGTTTGATCAACAATAGGCAGCCGCCCCTGACTGCATTGCCACGGTCACTGCGATACGATTGGAACCCACGCTCCAAATCCCCTAGATCTGTTCCGTCTTGGAGCCAAGCTTCTGCGAGGAAGAACCTCTATGGAATAGATCGCTGTTCGCAGCTCGTCTCTCCTGTTGAGCAGGCTGCATACGTTCGCTTGCATGCATTTTAGCTCTGACGATCTGACCATCTGCATACTCCGCCATTTAGTCACAGCTAATCCCTCGGAGAAAACCTCCAAAGAATAGATCCGTTTTTTGGATGCAAGGAAAAGAACCAGCCCGATGTAAACCGTTTTTCTCTCCGATGTTTGGCTCTTCAAGGTTGTGGCGTCGTCTTCTTGTTCTCTTGGCGCTGCGTTTTGCTTCCTGACCCAAATTTGAACTAAGTCGCTCACTTATGACTCTTGGTGTAGCTGATATCACCCCATCTGGGCAGGATTTGCCTTCCGTGGCTGTGTCTCCTTTGACTTCCATGTCTGGTAGTCTCTGAGCTATCGCGTCAGCTTTGGATAGTATCAGATCCCGAATGTTGCGGTCTCAAAATTCAACTAGGAGTGGTCTGTGGCTGTTCGTTTGTGTGTTAGATGTGATCCACCTACCGAGTCTGTGCGCTCTGCACCAATTTATCGTTGCGGGTAGTTCGGCGTTTCGCAAAACACTTAGAATTAGTTGTCTTTCCGAAGACCTCCTATGTTTAGGATCCGGTATGACCGGTTCGGGTGCTTGAGTAATTATGTTCCTGTCCCTTTTCAGGGTGACCTCTTAGGAATCTTGTAGCTGTCTAACTGTGTTACTCTGATTATGTAGAGAGGTCGTGACATTACGTAGGTGGGCCTTGTGTTGCGCGATCCGTGCGAGAACCGCATCAAGGTTTGTCGGGCTATTGGGACGGTGGTGCACACGATGATTTACAGACGTCCTGCTACCTTTCTTCATTTGTCCCCTTGGCGTCGACGTTATTGGTTTCTCAGGTTTCGTAACTGTGCTAGAAGTTGGCACTTTTGTTCCCTGAGCAACTTCATCGCCGTTTTGGAATTTCGGTGAAGCCGAGGTGTTGTTCTTAGGGTGTAAAGCTGTTGATCTAAGTGGTGTGGAGCGCACAAGAGGGCTACCTCCCGGTATGGGGTGTACGAACTGCTTGCAGAAGGCCGTCGAGGTGCTCTCAACTTTCCTTGAGTTTCCGTAATAATCAGCCCTGGTTTTTGCAGCAGCATCGTCAGCAGCAGCAGCAGCAGCAGCGAAGTTCCGAGATTGAGTGATGCTATGATTTGAGAAACAGGTGCCGGATGGCGATATGTGTGGATCTCCTATCACCGATTCCGATCAATCTGCAAGATTAAGCGACTTTCTTCCTCTGGTTTTGCATTCTTGACCGACGCAGCACAGGTCAGTGTATCTGCCGTGCAGTTTATATAGCTCGGTGCTTATGCATGCACATGACTGGCGACACCATCTATCGCATATGTCACATTGGATAATAACCACCACCTTTATTCCACACCGATTGTTAAGGCATGGACAAGAGACACAAAGGATATTACCAGCAGGATGATTATATGCTTAATTCATACCAAATTTATATGGCAGAAAAATAGAAAGTGCAGGGCGACAGGGGCAACTTATCTTCGAATTCGAATCGCGCGCGTTTGTATCGTTCGTAAATATCTGCTGTGATCGCACATAACTCAGCGTGTTTCTCGCATATGCGTTGAGAAATATATATCATATATATATTTATGTACATCGCTCGGGCGGCAATCTGTCATCTCAGTGGTCGATATCGGTTGAATGAGTCACAACTAGAAGTTCTACACACTCTGACCTCGGACCCTCCATAGGTAACAAATTTTTCCTAATAAAGTCATGGACCATTTGATTGACTCTCCGTTTTGATCATTAGTTACTATTCTATAGATCGTTTTAAGACGCTATTAAGTTCTTAATTACATGGGACAGTATTAGGTTAGTAAGTTATATTCCGTGTAATTTCTACAAACCCCAAGGGCGGAGCTACACCCCGTTTTTAATTACTGTCTTTCAGGTTGACAGAAACCCGATTGGGCGTTGGGAAGACAGACTGACTGGTTCCGGATGGCGGACTTCCGGCTTAGAACCCGTGTACACATCTCCGGATTTCCTGAAGTCGCTGGGGTGTGTTGTTGTGCTCTCCCCCTTAGGTTCTGATATTTCTGTAACTGAGCACAATATTACTAGCAATCTCGCCTCTATCATCACTGTTTTGGAACTGAGATTAGTCGTTCAGCGTGCAAAAAATTTTGATAGTTACACTACATCACAGCGGCAATTATTTGGTGTCCAGTATGTCGACAGACGTTGTGAGTCGATTTAGCGTAGCTCGAAGAATTACTGGACGTCCGGGATTAAGGTCAGGCATGAATGAACGGCAGCAGAATGTTGTCTTTCAGCACCGCGTTGTATGGCAAGGGTTGCCTCTAAACCGCCGTCATGTAGGACATAATTTCTGGCCAAACCTGTTGTAGTTTCCATGCACGTCGGAATCACATGAGGTCGCATGCACTATTCACTTGAGCTGACAGCAGTGTAAAATAAACTGCTACCTCACGAGGGCTTCTGTGCAGTCTAGACCCTGGGGTTACGCAGCGTACGGTAGAGTCGGCCTCAAAAGCCGCCTTTGCCACACTTTTCTTTCTTCGGGGAGCCCAAGGCCTTATGTAGTGCATTACTGTAATCTAAACAGACATCGTGCAGTAGACCACCAACTAGCTACATCAATCTTGACAGATGCCGTTATGTCTACACTACGCACTGAAGTGAGAACTGAAGAGATGCAAGGGGTACCTTGTGTATCCTGATCGGGCCAGCACGAAAGTGCATTACATCTAATAATGAACTGAGTTTACAGCGGGTGGATCAATGAATCAATAACAAGCTAACGAGGGAAGGACAAAGCATGTCTGGGCAAGCTAGCCAGGGTGCGCACGTGAATTGTGCGCAACGAGAAGGTCACGTCGTTGAGTGATCGTGTGTGTGTAGCATGCACATGCAGGGACGTAAAATGAATGGACTGTACACCTCCTCCTGTTAAAAAAGGTGGTCACACGTTCGATCGTCTGTGGGGATTTATCTGAAGTCTCTGGATTGGGGGCGTGTGCGTCTTGAATGTCTGTTTTCAGGACTGCTCTCCAGCGGCGGTGCATTTTGTTGTTCAGGTTCAGGCGTTTTTGCTTTTGGTATAGAAAATGTATCAAACATTTCATCTAGAGGCAGTTCATAATCGCTGCTTGCGCTGCTGTCATCCGTTGTGTATCTGCGTTTGATATGGTTGACAAGTCTTCTAGGTGTGCCCGTCTGGCTGTCCACTGCATACAGTACGCGGCCGATTCTCGTTCTCACGGTTCCCGGGATTCAAGGGTTAGTTTGCTGCCTGGAGTCACGAGTGTACACCAAATCACCAGGGAGAAATACGGGCATACGATTCCCATGGTGCCGGTTAAACTGATTTACCATTTTGTGGTTAGATTCGTTCGAAACGATTGACGGGAACATGGCATCTTCCTTCCCAGAAACACTTCTGTTGGTGATTGATTATTAGGCAATGCTTGGTTTGGCGTTGATCGATATGCTCGTAGAAATGTAACTAAAATTTTTGATGCACACCCTTCTCCTTGTAATTTAATCAAACTCCTTTTAAACGTGTCAACAAAACGTTCAGCCTGTCCATTCGATTGAGGATGGTAAACGGGGCTTCGTATGTGTTGCACGCCCAATGAACGGCAAAATATAGAGAATTCGCCTGACGTAAATTGTAGCCCATTATCTCTAACAATCGTTTCGGTAACCATAAACTGTGAGAAATAGTGGTTGGGACACTACATTGTGGTGGCTGTCGTTTGATTCTTTAACATGAAAATTTCCTGTCATTCGGAGAAAGACTCAACAATAAGAAGATAATACCGGTTATCAATGGACTCTGCGTAGTCAACATGTATACGTGCACCAGGAGCGGGAGAGATCGGCCATGAATAAGGTCCACTTTGGCAGGAGATTTGGCAGCCTTGGCGCAGTTATTACACCGACGTACTAGATGTTCAATATCTAGATCTATATCAGGCCAATAAGCGTAACAACGTGCGGCGGACTATATTCGCACGATTTCAGTGTGGCCTTCGTGTAGCTGATTCAGAACTCTGTTCTGAAGCGTGCGTGATACCACTATTCTGTCGCCAATCATTGAACAACCATCGACTTGTGTTAAGGCATCCTACCGGCGATGAAATGGCTTAAAGTCTGAGTTTATATTAACCTGTGGCCAACCATTTTGCAGGAAAAATAAAATGCGTTAAAGACAAGGGTCTGCGTGAGTACGTTTTTGTATTTCACGAAAGGTGACGGGAAGGTGTCGTACTGAATCTGTGAACGTGGATCTAAATTTGGCATCGACCTCCACGGAGGAAATAACGGTATCTTCAGAAGTCTGATCACGAAATCTCTCGGCGATGAGTCTGGATAATGCATCCACATGTTAAAAACTGGTTGTTCTTACATACTGAATCGTAAAGTTATACCCGATCAAAATTTTTGCTCACCCTTGCAAGCGATTTGCTATGTGTACTAGAATGCCTGTTTTAGTGCCAAAAATAGACAACGGTGGTTTGTGATCGGTGCACAATGTAAATGTTCGACCGAGCAACATTTTCTGGAACTTTCTAACTGCGAAAATAATAGCTAATCCTTCTTTTTCAGTCTGACTGTGGTTTCTTTACGCTGGGGTCAACGTGCGTGAAACGTGACTGACTGCCTTTTGAACACCAGAGGGGAAGCGATGCAACAAAACTGCTCCGATTCTATAATCAGAGCCATCAGCGGATACAACAGTTGGTAATCTAGGGTCAAATTGCGTTAACGCAAGGTCTGACGACAACACGCTCTTGATTCGTTCAAATTCTGGTCAGCAAGCCTCCGACCATACCCATTTAGCATTGTGTTCCAGAAGTCAATTTGAAGGTGCTCGTAAAGCATGCATATTTGGTACAAATTTATTGTAGTAGTTGACAAGACCTAGAAATGCTTGCAATGCGACTTTGTTTTTTGGGGCCGGTAGGTGTTCAATAGCCTCTATCTTCGATGGATCCGGGCGACGACCGTTTCCGTCAACGACTGATCCAAGATAGGCAATGTGATGCATTAAAAATAAGCCTTTTTCGCTGCGAAGGTTAAAACCGTACGTTCTAATTCGGCTGAGAACTTCGTCTAAATGTATCTGATGAACATCGATAGATGGGCTTGCAATTATGATGTCATTCATGTAGGCCGAAGCGTATGACAACCCATTCAACATGGTATCCATAACCTGTTGGAAAATAGCCGGGGCACATTTCACGCCAAATGGCAGTCTGTTATATTGACATAGCCCTCGATGTGTGTTGATGGTCAGATACTGCCTACTTGAGTTGGCAACTTCGATCCAAATGTAAGCATCAGAAAGGTCGATTTTGGAAATCACTTTGCAGCCACTTAGTTGTGTGAACAAATCTTCAGGTATGGGCAGTGGGTACTGATGCGTTTTGCAGCACATCATTCAAGCCAGTGGAAAAATTCCCGTAAATACGAACTGTGCCATTTGCCTTTTTGACTACAACTATGGGGGATGCCCACGCAGAGTAGTCGATTTTTGTTAAAACACCCAACTGCTCCAGTCTTTCTGATTCTGAGTCAACTTGAGTGATCGCAGCGTATCGCACTGGTCTTTTGGGCCGGAAAATTGGTTTGCAATCCGGATTAACGAACAAAGTTGCCTTTGCTGCAGTGCATAGGCCGAGATCACTGTTGAAAATCTGTACACGTTTGGTCTGTAATTCTATTAGAGTGTTATTGCACACTTCAGAACCTTCTGAAGAACTTGGCAATGGAGACAACTGTGCAGATGATACATCACAAAAAGAGCTAATGGGAACATCCCACAAGTGTAATCGTTCTATTCAATCAATTCCTAATAAATTCAGACCATTTGAATCAGCGATATAACACGTACCGGTACAATGTAAATCACGGAATATGAACTCACATTTGATTTCTCCCATAAAGGCGAATGGGTGGCCAGATGAATTGCATGCGATACGTCGTGAGGGTTGGTAAGTGGGCTCCCAAATTTTGTGCCACGTTGAGCGAGAAATAATGGTTATATCCGACACAGTGCCGATTTGTAGTGTTTCCGGAAAATTATTCATCAAAACAGTCAAACATTTGCGTGAACAATGATTGACACTATCAGAGGTAGAAAAAACTACATTTGATTGCCTTCTGAAACGATTCTGGAACTGGTTTCTACCAGATGTAAGACAACGGCCTTCTTTGTGTCTCAAACGGACACACTCTTGACATTTGTGTGACCGAAAACGACAAAGTCGTGCGAAATGCCATTCATCGCAGTGCCAACAGGCCGATGGCGGGCGTTGCCAACTCGTGTTTCTTGATTTACTGCATACTTGTGATTGTGTCCTTGTGACTTTTTCAACCAATGTCAAATCGCGTGTCTCTGATGACTGTAGCATTTGTGAATCCTTCTTTAGATTTACTAATCGGAGGCGTTCAGACGTTAGCTCCTGCAAGGAAGAGGATTGTGCTGAATCGAGTTTCGCCAATAACCGGGTTAGGGTGTCAGCGTCTGCTGCTGTGGTGAGACCGAAAATAGATCAACCACTTGAATTGATCATCTGATATCTTTTTCAACTGAAATCGTTCGCACACTCTAGTTACCCTTTCCGAGTATGACATAATATCTTCGTCCGGCTGCCGTGCGATTTTCAAACAATTGTAACGTATATTGAAAAGTGATGTGCATTCTCCAGATATATAGTTGAAAGTATGGATACGGTTTCTTGTAATCCGTAGTCTCGAGGGTGATTTGGTAAAATGAAGTTGCAATATTGTGTGTGCTCGTTAGCACCTAATTTCTGCATTAGGGGGCGCACTTTAGCTGGCTCATCCAACGATGCACCATCGACAGCAAATATATCCTTATAACGCCTGTACCATGAAAGAAAGGGTATTCCGCCTTCTGAATCATATGCAAACTCTTGGATGCTACTGGCCAGTAGTTCCTGTAATTTGGTGTCTTCTAAAATGCTGGGACTTTTAGGCTGGATGGAGAGTCTGGTCGCTAGAACTTCCAAAAATTTAGTATTCTGCTGAATCTGTGTTCGCTGCTTAATCTGAGCCTGATGTTGCTGCTGTAAGGGTTGGAGTAAGAGCGTGTTGTCAGCCATCTCTGTCGCCAAATTGTTATGTCTACACTACGCACTGAAGTGAGAACTGAAGAGATGCAAGGGGTACCTTGTGTATCCTGATCGGGCCAGCACGAAAGTGCATTACATCTAATAATGAACTGAGTTTACAGCGGGTGGATCAATGAATCAATAACAAGCTAACGAGGGAAGGACAAAGCATGTCTGGGCATGTTAGCCAGGGTGCGCACGTGAATTGTGCGCAACGAGAAGGTCACGTCGTTGAGTGATCGTGTGTGTGTATGCCTACGTCTGGGCATGAGAGTGCGCGTGTTGTGCACTTGTCAAACCAGGTAGGCGATATTGGCGGGGCTGAATTCAATCGCAGATAGTGTGTATGTGAACCTTTCCGTTTCATGCGCAGCGTACATGTTTGTTTTTCTGTTCTTGTTCTACCAATCGATCTGTCAGACGTTTGTTTTTCCCTGTGGCGCGATGTTTTTGTCTATGCGATATTTGTTTTTACCCTAACATTCGTTTAGACTGTTGTGTTGCATTTTTCCTCTGTGGACGTGCGAACGGTGTTTGTGTGCTGAACGGTTGTTTGTATTCCGCCCCGTTCCGTGTACGATTGTCTATCGACACGTTTACTGGTTGATGTATGTTCGTGTTTTTTCATAGATGCGTGCGTGTGTGTGACCTTATCTGCCACCTTCGCGTAGTGGTCAGGCTTGCGTGCTGTTTTGATCCGGAGGGCT
>QNGE01010057.1:0-11171 GCA_008508345.1 Paragonimus westermani
CCCTCTCAGTCTACCCGCCCATCAGACCGCCATTCACGTAGGAGGCTGTTCATATCATCCCTGCCGTGTTTTGGTCCCGAGAATCAAGGTTGTCTTCTGTTGAATGCTTCAGAGTATGACCCGCGCAACTTGGTGAATTAACCCCAAACGGGTGCACCATCGTTCTATATACCGTGGGGATTCGAAGTAAGACCACCGTGGGAAGCTTATGCTATCTTGATCACCAGGAGGCAACTTGACTTGATGAAACGTGGCCCCGCTATCTGCCACAAATGCATACGGGTGTTCATGAGACCGAAGAGGCACAGCGCATGGGTTGTGTACCCAATCTGTTCCAGTAGGCAGTCGGGAGTTCATGGAGGCACCATGGTATTAGGCAGCGCGATCTGGAACTACCCTGACGTTGGTGTGTTTCCTAGGTTCTACTGTTGGCGAATTTCGGGTGAATGCCACGTGCTCCATATCCATAGATTCGAACACTGATTGATTCGGTAGGTACCCGGCGTTGGCTCGCTTCTTTTCTTCTTCAGGCATCGGAACTGTTTCAGCTTGTCCACTAGTGATGTACTCATCCATATTTGACACGAAGCTGATGGAGCACTTTGTCACGCACGAGATGCCTTCTCGAGGTGTGAAGTCTGCGACAGGCTAGCTATCTGCTATTTGGTAAACTCGATTGACCACTCCTCCGAGAGATATCTGGTAGTGGCCATCATCGAATGTCGGGGACCTCCTCATATACTCTGGGGCACCGCGGTCTTCAACAGATAGCACGTGAGATGCACCGGGTTCCGTTAAATCCAAAGTTAAACCTCCTCTCTAGTTGGGGAGACACTGGTGGTACACTGGGGTTTCTGTTGTGCCTGTACGTCTTCTGTCTGTGTTGGCCCAAGCAACGTCCAGCCCAGAGGTCCGTGTATGGCGTACGGGTCTTAACTCTGGCCATACCCCTGATCCAGAACCATGTGAACCAGCGGAACATCGCATCCAATTGACACACAGACTTGCTTCTGGAGTCAAACACCGGCATATCACTTAAATGTATTCAGTTTTACAGCTGCTTGCCTTTGGTTACAAAAATGGGCAACTTAGGCAGTGATTGCACCGACCAGGATCGACCAGCTTTAAGACCTTCATCTGCATCCAAGCCTTCTGTACCAAATGATGCAAAACTGACTTGGACCTTAGTATCATTGGTTAGTGTCCCCAAGATAAACTTATTGAGCTAACCTTCGATGCCTGCTCTTTTAAGTGAGGCACTGTCGACCAATGTGGCATCTGACCCATTGGCCAGGATGGCGTAAGGTGTTACTGTAACAAAAGGTCTTTTGATTCTGGCAGGTACCACTCCGAGAGCTGCGTTGAGTTTGATTGATATTGCTGTTGCATTGCGCACCCTGTTCCCAGTTTTCACCGACGGTAAGCTTCTGTTTCCATGTGTTTCGTTTTCTCTATGCAATAAGGGACGATGCTGTAGTGGGTATCGGTTTACCCCGCATGCGTGTCTTGTCCTACAAACCTTTGAACGATGGTTCAGTTTTGGACATAATAGACGCGGTTTTAACCCCCTGACAACCTCGTGGCAGCCGTCAACACTTGAATTCTGGACGCTGGTTGATACAGTGTATCGCTTCACAATGAGCGCACCGCAGTTCGTGAACATCCCTATGGATCTGAGAGGTACGGTCGGGAACGTAAGCACTCATGATGTATATCCTGTGTTTACTAGGTTCAAGATAGGTTGTAAAAGCACGAGTGCTAGACTGGGGGGGAGCTGTCTGAAGAACCAGGGACCGTACAAATGTTCCTCGTGTTGGCGGTGTCCGTCTTGTCATCTACAAACCGGTTCAAGTCAGCGGAGGATGGTTCCCGCCCATGGCGCAAAAGTGTACTTGCCACCTCAAACCTTTTAGACTGCATCGGCGTGGGCAGCCGTCGGAAATCTCCCATAACGTGCGACAAAAGTCTACTTCGGATCCATGATGGAGTTGTCGCAGTGGTGAGGCACATTTTCATCCTTTTGGACGAATCCGTTAGACACTTCGCCTCAGCTTGCCTGGGAGTGCTTCCTTCTGCCAGTGACCTAACGCAGTAAAGCACAATAACATGTGGTTGATCGGAGTGGCGTCGAAGGATGTTGGTGCTGGTTTTCGTACTGTACATCACTTCATCGCGTTCAGTGCATCCCATCAAAGTACTGGAGGAGATGGAAAAACCGGTTGACAAAGTCGTCAGTGTAGCAATCGACTTTCAACACGAGACTCTGGACGAATCCCCAGCAGTCCATGGGTTCACCACTGAACTTTTCTAAGTCTTTCTTTAGAAGCCCTATACAAATCCTTCTGATGGTCAGCAAGTATCCTTTGGGTTGAATCAGTTGGTTAAATGTTGGGAGCTCCATCTGAGAAGAAAGTCACACAAGAATGGACATCTAGCCGCTTTTTACAACTTTGCTTAATAGCACAGCACTGGAGCTTACTGGGGCTAGTTGAAGTCCGGGGTAGTGAGGGCGGCGGTGTTTTCCTCTTGAACAGGCCGATATTACACACTCTGTCCGTTCACTCGGCCTTTCTAAGTCTTCCTCATAGTCACTTATGCATTCTTTCATTTTATCCCTCATGGCCAGTTGTAATTCTAGCTGCTAAATACGGATTCGGACTGATTTCAGCTTGCATCCATCGGCTGATGTGTTCACGGAAAAGCATTTGTTTAAAATTCATCTTGCAATTCCCTCGTAGACACATTCCGTTAAGACAGTGATTGACTGTAAAACATTTCAAGATTCGTGGCTGTACGCAGTCCATCGTGGCGGCTGTAACCCTCTTGGTTCGGGGCAGTATAAGTCAGATTATTGATGGTTTATTGGATAAGACTGGTTTTGTATATAAATAAGCAACGGTTAGCAAAATTTACAATCTACAACCAAGCGAATTCTGAGCACGGAACTTTTCCGTCAGCCAATATATACCAAAAAGCACGACAGTGTAAACAATCCAATGATCTGGTACGAAATAAACAAAGGGAGAGTTCAAGTGAGAGCTCGTATTGTCGATACAGAATGGGGTACGAGAAATAATGTAAGAAATGTTCGGCCAGTGTTTAATGCAACCAATACATGGGCATATATATATGGGACTCATAGCACAATAGTTAGACCAAAGCGCATAGGTGTAGGAGTAGTTGAGATTGGAGTTATACAGAGTTCTGGCGGTGATTGGGTAGCTGGGTGGTACCATCACTCTGTGGGATGTGAAAGATCGGTGGTTACAGCCCAGTACGGACGACTTTCCATCGCATTCACAGTTTTGCTTGTAGTGATCCGAACACAAATTTCGTTGATTCTGACTAAAGTCAGCAATGCAGCTAATCTTACTCTCTTCTAGGTATTCACTGTAATCCCTAGGGTCGGTGCTACTCATTGTTTTCAGGGATTGTCTTTTATACCCACAGACGCTCGATAACACTGGCCAGTAAAACCTAATAGATTCGAGAGCTTCGAGGCCCTGCCACAAACCGGCGTACCAATCGTTGGAATCACTGAAGTCGCTTTCAACCTAGTGCCGTGTCTATTACTGCGCAGCGTTTTAAACAACTGACGCACGTTTGTACACATGATGAGAAATTGACCGTTTTCAGGCAATCGCGAGCGACGATAGAGTGCACAAGCGTTACAACAGGCTTTTGCTATTCATGCATGATCGCAGTTGTTTGAATTACCAGCCTGCATTGTGGTAACTGGCGGTCGTTATGTCGCCCTTGGTGTGCATCGTTTTTCTGCTGTTTGTTTCGGCTAGTGGTTTTTATTTGCCTGGTTTGGCACCCACCAACTACTGTCCTGTAAACTCACCCGGAAGTAAAAAATGCAAGGTACTATTATTTTGTGGTCTTCAACTTGTCAGAGTAACGTTCCGCTATATGTGAATAAACTGACGTCACCGAAGTCCTTCATTGCGTACGGTTATGAAAAGTAAGTGTGGCTGTTTTCTACCAGTGGCACTCGGCGTTTATCCTTATTGTTATGTGGTTTGCTAATCTTTCAACACAACTGCAGTGTTTGAGTTCGTAGTGTTAGAACTGTCCGAGGGAATAATGCCCATTCAGTTCTTACTATCGGAAACCGAACGACAGTGAACAAACGACTCGGCGCGTTAATATGGACTCTGGAGAATGAGGCCTATATCGAAAATACATCAAGCTAGTGAGACGCGGAGCGAATTGTTTTTAGTCCAGAATCATCAAAATTTTGCTGTGAAATGTCACTAACGACATCACTTAGCACAGTTGCGACATTGGTATACTGTTTATGAGCTTAGAATCAGACTTGCTACATTCGAACGTCCTGTTTTTTGTACTTTCCATGTGATGTTTTTAAAATTCCAAATGTGAAAACCGGGTTTTCAGTTTTCGATTGGCGTCCTGCGACAACCGAGTCGTCATCTTAATAGCCATCCAACTTAGGTGTCTGCGTTCCCACGAAGAGCAGCTCACGTACCAGTTATTGGTGTGCGCATGAGTGTGACCATCTGAGCCTTACTCTTGGGTTTCTGGCCGATAATTGGTGCCGGCTCCCTGTCTACCTTTTGAGTAACAGTTCACGGTGTTGGAACTGTCCAAACAGAATAATACCCAGTCGGTACTCACCGTGAAAAACCGCTCGCCAATAAAAAAACAGCGCGTTGACCCCCGTTTGTCGATGCCGACTTGGAAAACAGAGTGTACAGATAAACACGTCAAGCTGGTGTGGCTCGGAGCGAGTTGTGATTTTAACCCCGGGATGGATATTACGAAATGGACAAATTGACCAAAACAAAAGTGGGTGGAAAAAAGATCGCCAAAAATGTACGAATGGATGCGACTTTCAAAATCATTATTTATTATGGTCGCTACAACTGGAGGGATAGGCATTGATATCCGTTTGACTTATCCGATGACTATGTTTTACCCGCTTCCACCACCCTCATTGAGGTTTAGTGTTGAAATTGAGCCAGAGAACATTTGATTGCTCGTGTGGGTTAAGGGGATTGGTGAATCAGCCCTCACGAGGGGTTCTGGGTCATCATGGATTGGATTATTTATAATCAATTGTTTGACAAGGTGGGCAGTTATGCTATCCGAAGCGTGCATTTCGGCCAGATTTGTTCAGTGGACCTGATAAGTATGCCGTCATGTTAACGGTGTACTAGGTTATATGCTCAGCTTGTCTTTCAATGTGATTCTGGCAAAGGTTTGGTAAATTTTGGGGCGTCATTGCTGGGTTAATGGTTATTTTCACGGCGTCTACCGTTCAACAAACTACAGTTTATTCCGTATCCGATCTCATCCCAACTGCCAAACGATGGCACTGCGACCACATGCCTATATTGTTGCGGGCGCAAGGGAACATGGTTCTGGTGTCTGTTGTAGCTTCTCTGAGTGGGATGACCGTTCGTGTGCAAAGTTGATAAATGATGACCGTAAAGAGTCTTCAAAGTGTACAAAATTGGCGGAATCAGTATAACCAGAAGAGCAACCGAAGCTTAACAGGAGTTATTTGCAAAACTGTCTCCATTTAAGTTTTTGTTGATTCTAAGGTTCAGGGCCCTTGAATGTGTTGCTCCTTCCTACATTGGACATCTACTGGCATGAGTGATCTAGACTTCGGAATCAGTAACTGGAGCCGCAGATCGCATCTGACGAGTACATGTTTGATTGTCATTTCTCCTGTAATTTTCTCGGGTTCTGGACTGTCTTAATGTTTCACCATTGTACAACGTCTGAGAGTATCTCGCCCTTCTGTTGAAGGGACGGTCGAGTGAAATTGTTATGTACAAGTGAGGAACGGTGCGAATCAAGCTTGTGCAAGTGTTTCAATGGTGGTAGTATATTGTTATGCATCCATACCGCTGTAGGGAATGCGCCACACAGAGATTTCCAGGTCCTTTTGAACAGAGCCTTGTTCAGAGGTAGTAACTGTCACGACTGCAGTATTTGATGAGTTTCGGATAGGCGTAACCTCACATTCACCAACATCGAATTTCATTTGGTTAGCATGAGGTCGATAATTAGGATATTAGGGTCACCTTATAAAATAAAAGAACAGTTCACAGTGCTTTTGATGTGCAGAAGTGGTGATCCCAGCACCGGGGGGTCAATTAAAATAGGAATATTAGTTGAGATCAGCAGTAGATGTGGGCCAAGAAGTGATATCCAGCAGTGACTGTGCGGGCAGTGCTTGTTCAACAACTGGTCTCTTGATGGTCAATAAGTCCAACGACACTAATACTGACTTGCACTGTAGATCCCGTCAAGGTGATACGTCCCAAACGCAAATCAACTACCCGTCCAGCGATAATCAATCGTGTAGATTTAAGTATCCGTCTAAAAAAAAGAAATGAGAAAATAGTCAGTGTTCAACAAAGGGACACGACAAGCGGACTGCTTTTTCATAAGTAGATCTGAAGAACTTGACTACGAAAATTCAAAACATCACTAGGGTTTACGACAGAAAGTCAACTCCTAGACCGTTGGCTACAGCGAAGTTCGTCTCAGTGTACGACTAGCGCAAGGGTGTCGCTGGTCACCATTTCAGCAATAGGTTTTAATCGTACGGTTTCTACCCATAGCTGTAACTTGATCGTTTCGACCTCTATTTGGCGACATTCCATCGAACTGTATTCTGTTGGCATCCCATTTTACGTGATGGACGGCTGTACTGCCGAAAAACTATCGACACGTACGCGCACCTTACCAAGAAGCTTTCTGTTTTTGTGACTTAATGACTCATTCTTTCGTTTCATTTATTCTTTGACAACCAGAAGCCTGATCAAGACGGCCGGACCATTGTTCACCACAAATACAGAAAAATGGATGAAACGAAGCTGAATGAAAGAACTCGGAATGTTGTGACCGCTAGTACATGATTAACCACGACACATTGTCACTCCGGATAGTGGTTCTAGTCAGCGATATGAGTGATCACCAAAACCTCAGCAGTATTTCATACACATGTATATATGTCGGAAACAGACACCGAACATCCTTGACGCGAGTGGACCAAGTTTTGCAGCTGTATGGTAAGACTGCCATTACGGTGGTATACACTCAGCCTTCCACAGAAAGACTGAGAGCATGCCGACGCTATGGATGGCGTAAGTTGACAAACGCCGTCCGAGGCTCTGCTGTGTGATTTGTCATCTTATCAGACATTTCGCCAGCGCTGATACAGCTCCCAAGATACATACACTTCTCGACTGCTTCCAACTGTTCACCACCAAGGGTTTGAGCAAGCGTAGAGTCCTGTCATTCTTACAACAGTACCTTGCACTTAATAGGTCTAAATGTGTATCAACCTGACGATCTGAAGCCTCTGATCTTAGATGGTCTGGGCTCCCTGTGAACCTTCACAAGTTAGAACGATGTCGTCTGCAAACTTTCTTGAGTGCCTGGATGTAAATTCACACCATCATATTCGCAGTCTGCCAGAGCACATTGTAGGATTTCATCTACTGCACAGTTGAATGGGTAGGGAGAGACTGGCTAATCTTGCCGCACCCCAATTGAGATGGTAAAGGTCGGTGATACACTGCCGTAAGTCATTAAATGTGACAGTAAATTGCTTTCAGGATGTTCGATTACTTCCCAGACACACCCTTTCTCAATAGACAGTCTCAGAGCGCAGCTACTGTGTCAACCGAATCGGAGGTTTCTGTAGTGTCCTGGAAGACCACTTGTTGGCTTCCTGTATGAATCGTAGAATTCATGCATCTGGCAGAGTGTGGAAATGTAATCAGTGCAGCCACGGCCACGGTGAAACCCAGGTCGCTACGCACGGATGTGTTCTTCACGTGTTTCGCCGGGCGTCTGAAGTACAATGGCAACGAGAAACTTTGGCGCAATAGGAGTCAGGCTAACTCCTCTGTGGTTTGTAAGCAAATTGCGTGAACTTTTTTTGAAAATGGGGGCGATGTTAGCCAAACCTCAGTCATTTGGAACCGCTTCACTGATCCAGAGATCCTGGAGCAGAACCATCGGCTCTTCAACTAAGGCTGGGTCTCCATCTAAGCAAGGGTAGGAGTGCTCGTTTGGGCCTGGTGCCTTGTGAAGTTTCAGAAACTTCATCTCAAGAAGGACGGGCCCAGTAGCTTCGGGCTAGCCCACTCGTTTACCCGGGCAGGGTAATCAGAGCCTTTATTTTCGGTGACCACACTGTTGCTTGACCACCATATAGTTTTACCCATCTGCTGTTGGTCTCAAGATATTGTCCGCTGCGACAACCGCTTATCTGACATGTGGGTGCGTAACCCAACCGTCACAGGTTATGTGGTGATTAGTGAGCCAGTTGGTCACGTATCCAGAACGTTCAGCATTACGTGCTGATGAACCCTCCCATAGTTCACGCGTTCATCCCACTTGATGGAGACTGATTAACTGAGACAGCGGTAATCAGACACAGCAAGCCTGTTGGCGTTTTCGTCACAAACAGGCCATGTTTCCAAACAGTGTAGCAGAATCAGATGCATACGGGCATAACAGTGGCCGGACGTCTCTTCGTTTCCACAGATATCGTAAGTTGACGAAGGCAGCCTGTCTTTGAAATCTCTGTTGATCTCTCAGCGATATCACAAGCTGACGAGGTATCACTACCCAACTATGCGAAACTGCCCCCAATTTCAAGCTGAATGCCTTCAGTAAAGAACACCAGCATTGCGACAGCACTTTGCACGTTAAAGATGCAAAGCGCATTTCATACAAACCTGCTTCACCACTTACCTTGTTCAACGTGTTCTGCTTGTCTTCCGCAAAGGGGCTAAGCAACACTATATCGTTGGTCAACCTAGCGCCAGGAAGAAACTCTGCAAAGCTTATCGGGTAAAGTATGCCTTCTAGAATTTCGACCACGACAAACATTATCCAAATGTAAGGATTCGGCACCTGTGACGAACATCACTAGAAATGATGAATACCCGGCACACTTGTCCACATTCGAGTTGCGCAGTGACCGTCCAGTAATAGCAGATTCGTGTATTTTCCAGGGATTCTCTACGAAGAAGGCTCAAGAGAATTTTACAAGCAGTCGAATCAAATGCAGACTTTGAGCCTAAAAATACGGCGACCGTCAGTTGCTTGTAGGAATGTGGATGCTCCACTGTCCACCACAGGGTAGAAGTGTAGCCAACACACCTTCGACCGGTAGGACTCCCGTCTCTACTTATCCAGCCTTCCTTGGGCTCAGTCGTCTGACGTACCATGAAGCCAGTGAGTGAACTGGACGCAACAGACGCTAGAATGATGGCTGTGTGACAATGCGTTTTTCACATGGACTTCGGACTCCCTTTTTGAAAGCTGGAACTACTGTTGGTAAACACTGTTCACGAGGCATCTGTTCAGTATCCCGATCCATTTGAGGATGTTTTTTCAGTTCGGGCATCGAACTCTCTCCATCATCCTGGATTAGATGGAAGGAGAATGTGTGATCCGAACGCATTGCTAATTTTAAACAACTAAAGCTCCGGGGCCACTTCCACTTCTGACGAAGGGCCGTCTGAAACACAGTAACCGATGAGTTGAATTCCGTCGTCTACATGGTCTGGTTCAAGCCAACTGAGCTGTCCCTCAGAATGTTCATCCTACCTGCCAGGTCGACGCGATTGGCTGGTGATAAGTTTTTAGTCAGATCGCGCCTAAGTTCTCGACGGTCGCCTTCACATTCAAATCCAAGTGTAATAGAGCGACATTTGTTCATATGGTCAATTGAACTAACGGAAATCCACTTCTGTTGCAGTTGCACAGATCCATCGGGGCATACCTCTTCATGACTGCTGCGACTCTTCATGATACCTGCTTGTTCCCACTGTTCATTAGGCTCTGTCACTTGACTCAAACTGGGGAATTTGTTCACCAATGCTTCCTGGTAAGCGTTCTTTACACTTCTCGCTCGAATGCCAGCTGAGTCTCTTGCGTTTACGAGTGTCGGCCCTCTGGGCCAGTGATAAGACAGAATGGGCACACGCAACAGCATGGACTGAATCCAGCTAATTGTTTAGAAAGTCACGACAGTTAAACAAAATAGCCCCACCTGCAACTTACTGCTGTGTGATCCAGCTGTTACCATGACTGATGAACACAGGGAGGTCTCCATGTGACACAGTGCCTCTTCTTTTGTTGGATTGCGGTGCTCGAAGTGCAGTGACTGCGGAATGCACACAGTTACAACTGTCCGTCTTCACTGCCAGCGGACACCAAATGTACCTCCCAGCTGCTTTCTCTCTGGAGAAAGACGATCAAGGTGGGCTTTAAAAACAACGGCTAGTATAATAATCAGTGTTTAGTTTACTTACGATTGTCGACGAGGCCGTTGTAAAGCGCATCATTGGTAAAATCAGAACAGCTGTCCGTTTAGGGCGTACACTGATATAATGAATATGCAGTGCTTTTTTGACTCTCGTTGATAGACTTTAATCGATGTACCGGGTCTGATAGCAAATAAGCAACTGTTCACTGGGATCCAACCGAGCAAACATTGCTCCGTCCTGGAACTCATCGCGATTCCCACTTGGTCGCGAGACTCGGCTTTATTGTCACCAGAGACCTTGAGAGAGAAGCGTTTGGATCGACAGTTACCTAGAAATGAACTCTGGTGGGTAGTGGTGCTGGGATCGTAGACTCGCGTCTCTGGCACATAACACACATCAAGCTCCAAGCTTGAGAATGCTTGTCAAGACGGTTTGCTTACGAACTTGTTGGTGAGTGCGGATATTGAACGTTCAAATGTTTAGCAGTTGTCTGGGCTCTTGAAACAAATTGTTGCTTAAGGTTGCAGAGAAGAACCAACGGTATCCCGAACCACTGTATCCACGGATGTAGCTCAAAGCTGAAGATAGTTTCCCTGAGAACGACAACTAACTCCCAGCCGTTTATGCCACGAAAATGGCACCGTGTCCCTAATCTCCAACTAAAAATTGACTTTCAAGTCAACAATTAATGGTTTTCTGGTCCTACCCGAAGTCACTGTCTCAAGCATCTGACGTAATATCGTGTTTAGCCGTAGCTCGCAGTGATTACGACAGGGATTTCTAGTCCCGTTCGTTGTCCACGGTGGTGAGTAAGCTTAAGCATTGCATAGATCTAGAGGGCTATACTGGCTAGAATTTCTGTCCTATCAGGCCGTCAGACCAAAAGCTGTTACATGCGCA
>QNGE01010058.1:0-11170 GCA_008508345.1 Paragonimus westermani
TCTTCGCCATATCAGACAGCGTCCTCAACCAAAGGTGTTCAGTGCCCTTCGCAACCAAACTAGGAAACCAAGAACACACTACCAAAACACACTTCAAAGTAGGAACCTTCATATCCCGAATCCAAGTCATGCGCTGATTACCGGCCTGCCGTCTCCAACCCAACTCACAATTCACAAACAAGGCACGATGCCACAGACAGCGAGTTACCATTTGTAAGATATGGCCAAGTCAACAAAACATGGGGAACAAAACCAGTGTCGTTGTTGAGCCCCTGACATCACAACTACCTACTTCTTTACTCCCCCTTCAGATTCAAACCTTCAACATTTTATTGGCCCAACAGTACATCCAGCAAAGAAAGATCAGCCGCAATTCAGAAGAGTGTTCTGCCCAATAATGGCGCCTAGGCCCACAGATGCTGAGACAATTAACTTGAAGTCGGGATAATAATATATCCGTGAAAAAGATTGTGTTGAAACCAGAAGTGGGCTAGCCAAAAACAGCCAAGCACCTCAAAAGGGCCATTGAAGGACACAAGCAAGAGACACCACATGGTTCATCGCACGGCCAATTGGGCTTTCAACGCTTTCAGTTAGAGACTGGGTGAACCTTTTAGGATAACCTGAAAGTACCTCACCGCTTAACACAAAATCACACGCGGCACACTTAAGAGCATAACCAATGAGATGCCTTAACAAAACTTGCGGAAATTAATTAAAATAACTGGGCGCTTTCAATAAAATACACCGAAACCACTATCCAACATACTTTGACCTCCTTAATAAATAGCCATTCCAGTGTTAGTCGAACATCGTGATCAAGTGGAGATATATGACGGTTCATTTAGTTTTCATTCAAAAAGTACAACTGCCGAAAATTCGCCCACCTTGTTGTTAATATGATGTTTGGTCTCGGGTAGTTCACGATATAGGCCCGGACAAGCAACAAGTTCCTGCAAATCCTTAATGTACACATTAACATAATAAGGAGTGACATAAGTACCGAGGAAGACCCAGAATCAGACATCGCTCACGTTCAAGAGCGGCGGTTGTTAATCGGAGTACGGTGGGCTTTCAGCGGCAACGACTGAAATAACGCGTTAAAACAAAATTTTACTACAAGTCCAATTTGACGAAATTCACCTCCGACAGAACGGAATGCTCAGTGGTTTGGTGGGATGGCTGAATTTGTTATACATTTTGGAGGGATTTTGTCTTTGTTTCACCTGTTTCACGAGAATGCAGTCCAGTTCTGTCCAGTTCAATTCAGTTCGTAGGAATTGCGGCGGATACAGGTAACTGGTGAACACGTTGAGGGTCAGTATGTATGTACCGATACCCTTCTTTCAATGCATGGCTGAAGGATTAAGTGGCTATGACCCGGGACTTGTAAGCATTCGAGAAGAAAGCTGGGAAAGAATGAAGACACTCATGTCAGCCATGAAGATATGTTCCTTCCCAAAATGGTAGTTCATGCGAAAGAGCACCACGAAATAATGAAACAGAGACGGTGGAAGGAGACGAGAACAAATGCCCAGGTGACAATGAGTTTCATACCAATATTCGTTAAGCCTTTCACGGTGTCCCCAGTCGATATTTGTCACTTTCATGCTTATGGTCTCTCCAACTGGTGGTTGATACCAGTGGTCACTCAATTCATGTGTTCACAGCTGTGTATTAAAGAACCCGAGCTGTTTGACATTTATTGACCTGAGGGTGGGCTTTCTCCAGCCCATGGCCTCTGAGCACTACGTTACCACTGTCAGTGAACGACTGTTCTTCAATATAGAACAATCCCCTCAGGCGTGTGAAACCACTGTTACTGGGTCGTTACGCCTGTTATGGTAATCCAGTACAAACCTCTCTCAATCATCAACGTCAAAATACTTTATTTAACTTGCAAACTGTTAGGCAGAAGAAGCTCGCAAGAAGTGGATTTAATACGATGGCGATTGGATAGGTGTACAAGAAAATGAAATCCCCCAACTCGAATATAGAAAAACCTCAACTGAGCAAGAGCCGTGCTTGTAGAAAGAGGTGGAAGTTGCACAAGAGAAAATATGGAGGGAAGATGTCCAACTTTTGTATTTGGCATTTTACAATGCAGGGACGTCATAGGATTAAGAGGACTGGTTGCGGCAGCTGAAGAAGGATGAATCTTACTGACGCGGTTTATTTCGGGGCGGTAATAAGATGTGGAACTGCCTTTTGACAAACTCGACACTAATCGAACCGAAAAAAACAACCTCACAAATAGTCCAACGGACCTCAACGAATTCAACAATGCCTCCATTGAAGGGAGAAATTGTAAGAGTATCTGGGTCCACTTACATAACCCGTTCCCTCGAGTTTCGCAGGAAATCCCGTAGATCTGATCTGAAATTTGCCTAGTGAATGTGTGTCAATCACTTATCCGGGCAACCTGGCCCAGATGCAGCGCTTTAGGTGCGACGTTACATACGCGCTGTATAATCGCAGTATAGCATCAAATTCGCTCGATGCCACGGTTTTCTTCTGCGAATACAGCGCTCCGTCAATCTTTCTAGCTGCGGCTATCCACTGGGTGGATGTTTCGATACTTGAAAACATCCCACTCCCCGTATGCACCGCTTCGTTGCCCCGTCTTGTGTATGTGACGGTACTATGTTATACTAAGTGCCTACTTATCACTTCTTCCAAACAGTTGCTTGTGTCTGGCAACATTACGTGCTATATTTAACGGTGCACTGAGCTGTCCCATAAACAACACTCCCACACGTGGCGTAAGCAGTCCACCTTCCGCACTGGTCCTCTGGTGTAGATCCAGAGACCATACACTGCTAGTGCTTGTCGGACTGGATTCGTTTTCCTCCAGTTACATGTAGAGGCCACCACTGTACAATTATTCCACAATTCACATTATGATCTTTGGCTTTAGTGTCAGCGGTCTATGCTTCATCGAATCAAACAAATCCCTAAAATCAGGTAGGACACATCAACCTACTCACTTCTGTCCAGCCTCATCAAAAGTTTGGCCCAAAAAAGATCAAGCGTTTGTCAGACACTTTTGCAGCCTCACAATGCCGTAATGCTGGGCTATCAAAAGACCATTCTCGGCAACACGATTCGCCAGCTTTCCCTGGTCCCGTTTTAACGCTTCCGAAACTGAACGAGGTGTCTACTGGTGCGGTAAGAAGACGCTGGGAAACGAGTACTCTATTGACAGTTGCAGGCGCGAAAGTGCGTAAGCATATCCAAGGATCAACGCGTAAGCGGTGACCGCCCGTCAGCGATAAACGATTGGTAGTTGCACAACGCATGACAGAGCAACCAACCACATGCATGACACAGCAAATGTTGGCAAATGACAAACGGTCAGTTTGTTCGGGCGGAATTAGGCCGGTGGTAATAACTGTGAAGCAGTTCACCCGCAACCCCATTCCCCTTCGTTAAGAATGGACCATTACGCATGAGGCATTTGACTGGGACAACCATTGGACTGGAGGCCGTGTGCGCTTCAAATGTGTCTGCACTCAAAATATGGTTTCTTGTGCAACATCCTCCACCGGGTTTTCCAGCTGTGATGTTGGCAACTCAAAGGTGTCTAGCAATATATCCAGCTGGTTTGTTTTCCCGTATACTTGCGATGGATGTGGTTCATATGGCGAACATTCATTCTAGATTGAGCTTGAAGGTTATACATGACAGAACCGGAACATGTCATAACTCTACTCAAAATTCAGGAGCTCTGGTGGTGGATTGAGTTCATACTATATTTAGTCGCGTGGTCTACAGACGCGTTTATTTTGTGGATGGTGGCTGCGTTTCTCGTCACCGACCCGTCTACACATGTTAGCGTTCGGTTTTGTTGGCAAAATCAACACTAGGAACGTTCTAATTCCTCTACCCAGGAAGACTTCCGCTGGTGATCTTCCTTCCAGACCACAGGCGTTAGGAATTGATCTATAAGTGAGCAAGAAAGCATTCAACATGTCTCGGACAGTTCCTTCCCTTTGCAGTTTCTCAACAGCTTTTCTGAGCGGGTTCACAAACCGCTCCACCTGTCCATTGGATTGTGAATGATACATGGGTGTGTGTATCAGTTGTGTTCTGAGTGATTTGCAGGAGTTGAAAAATATCACGCAGGTGATTTGTGGTCCGTTATCAGATACAACGAATTATAAGACTCTAACCTGGGGA
The DNA here is from genome assembly GCA_008508345.1 of Paragonimus westermani. Taxonomy (NCBI): domain Eukaryota; kingdom Metazoa; phylum Platyhelminthes; class Trematoda; order Plagiorchiida; family Troglotrematidae; genus Paragonimus; species Paragonimus westermani. The sequence goes on from QNGE01010058.1 coordinate 4,180, forward strand.
AACAGATGACCCAACGCAATGACGGAGGTAGAGGTGGAAGCAGGTGACATCGAGATAACTTCAGGCCATTTGGAGTACGCGTCAACAAAAGCAAAACAGTAATTACACCATGGTCCTCCACGAAGACGGTGAGCAACGCGTAGCGATAAACCAATGATCCCAAATATTCAACACAATATTGGATGGTAATGCCGCGGTACTATTGAATAAATTATCGAAGTGAATATTTAGACAAACTTATCAGTTTCGATCGACAGATCGTTTTCGTAGAGTGGGTCATAATTTGCTGCTGAGCGGGCTAAATATTAACCATAATCACGTGATATGTCACTCATACCCAAGAGATCTCTTCTAAACAGTCAACAGGTTCAAACTAATGTGGATGAGCCGAACCTCAACAAAGGGGAAGCACGCGCCGCTCAAGTAAAGTACAATGACCGACAACTGGCTATTCGCACAACCATCAGGTTGAGGTGACAAAACAAGATTGTCTAGTTCAAGTCAAACCAACATCCAGAAACAGGGGATGTTGAATGAAGATGAGTCAATATTTAGGGGGTTAGGGTTGGATCAAATTTTTACATGATTTCATTTCAAAAATTTGATACAGTTACCACTACAATGTCCAGCATAATCAATGTGAGTAAGTGTCCAGGGACCTCTCCGCTCCGGCCAGGGGATCGCTTCCACCCTCTGAGACGCTTTTGCTGCCCCTTCGCAGCTTTCACAATTCCGTACCGTAGATTCTATATCCTGGTCAATTCCGGGCCAGAACCTATAGCTACATGAAATCGCCTTAATGCATATCATGCTGGGATGTCCGTGTAGCTGATTAGTACCGCCGATCGCAAAGATGCCCGTATCATCACACTACCTTTGGGCGTAACACAACCATCCAAAACTGTCATTGCGTTCCGTAAGCCGTAGAAATTAATAGTATCTGTTCCCACAGGTTTATTTGGCTAACCGGCTCGCAGACATGTCAAGACACTCTGCAGATGCCAACCGATCATTTTGACCTGCTGGAACTTGGTCGATGGTGATGAATTTGAGGCAGTTCGCTCGCCGTGTTGGGCGGTGGTTGGACATTTTTTCTTAATGCAACCTTTGTGTACTCGGCCCACCACTACCAATATCCATCATCCAAGTTGCCTACTCTCGTTTGGTAAAACGGTAAACAAAAATTAGGGGAGTTGCCAAGACCAGCCGGCGGTCACAGCACTGCTGGATGGCGGTCTCAGGACTATACCACCACCTAAGTGTCTGAAGTGAGTAGTTGATCACACTGCTGGTCCGTCCTTCTAACCTAGGGTAGATCGCCCAAGGTTTCAGTCTGGGAAGACCTAACTACCTATCTCATATACTTTTCATGAAGGTGGATTTTTTCTGGACGTTATGGCATGCATTCCCCTTCATTCGTCATGCTTTTAAATGTCGAAGTAACTGCTTGAATTAAATGAGACGATTATCGTATTTTTGGCAGAAATTCGGTGACCGCGCGCATAACCTCTGACCACCCGATTTATCACATTGAATATCTTTCGGCACTAATTGCCAGCCTTTATTACAAAGACTGACATGATCGATCGAATTAGGGGCGCGAAAAACAAATCATGCAGCGAACATTAACCTTGACAAATTGTTGAAGCCCGAAATGCCTTAATTGTCGAAGTTAGTCTTGACGCAATGTGTTTGCCCTCACTTCCTACTTTTGGACCTGCAACGCTTTTGCGCCGTGCGCTAAACTGTCATTGTATTATAACACTTGGGCGGAAGCGGCAAATGTCGTCGTTATAAAAACGGAAAATGGTGAGGAGGATGCGCATGGCAAAAGAATAATGAAAGCAAACATCCAGCCAATCTGATAGTAATCGACGAGAAGAATACGACAAGTGATGAAGAAAACTATGAATTTTGATGTTGATGCGCCGACAATCACTAATAACATGGCCACGATAACAAAACAGAACATTTATTCAGAACTTGAATGACCCACGGACCCGATCTCGCTTAATGCTTCAGAATCACCTAACGAACCCATCCGCAATATAGGCTGCCTTAGGTGTCCTTGGTAAAAGTGGTACAGATTTTGAAGATCGTGTGCTGGAAGACAAGCTGGAGTGCTCAAACTTGGAGTAGGATGTGCCCGTGATCGGATTATCTTCTAAAACCAGGACTACCATAGGTAAACGGGGCTAACGGATATTGAACTAGCGGAGGATAAAGGGTAGCGAACACGATGACGAGGGCATAGTAACATAATAAGGAGCCAATAAACTGGTCCGAACCACGAAGTAAAATATGACGGTAAAAGGATGGATACTGAGATAGGTTAGAATAACAACCTGAACATGTGCGATGAAAGAAAACTTTGCTACACCAAACGGGAACTGGAAAGAAGCTGGCTGATGATACGATAAAAGTGCCGCTAGAGCACAAGACCTGAGGTAGTATAAATAACCCATGCCGCAATCCCGAAACTGGAGCAAACTACAACCACGGAATGCAACGTAGACACGGACCACCTCAAGTGGGAAATTCTAAAAGAAAACGATCTGTCGATCGAAACTGATAAGTTTGTCTAAATATTCACTTCGATAATTTATTCAATAGTACCGCGGCATTACCATCCAATATTGTGTTGAATATTTGGGATCATTGGTTTATCGCTACGCGTTGCTCACCGTCTTCGTGGAGGACCATGGTGTAATTACTGTTTTGCTTTTGTTGACGCGTACTCCAAATGGCCTGAAGTTATCTCGATGTCACCTGCTTCCACCTCTACCTCCGTCATTGCGTTGGGTCATCTGTTTCCCCAGGTTAGAGTCTTATAATTCGTTGTATCTGATAACGGACCACAAATCACCTGCGTGATATTTTTCAACTCCTGCAAATCACTCAGAACACAACTGATACACACACCCATGTATCATTCACAATCCAATGGACAGGTGGAGCGGTTTGTGAACCCGCTCAGAAAAGCTGTTGAGAAACTGCAAAGGGAAGGAACTGTCCGAGACATGTTGAATGCTTTCTTGCTCACTTATAGATCAATTCCTAACGCCTGTGGTCTGGAAGGAAGATCACCAGCGGAAGTCTTCCTGGGTAGAGGAATTAGAACGTTCCTAGTGTTGATTTTGCCAACAAAACCGAACGCTAACATGTGTAGACGGGTCGGTGACGAGAAACGCAGCCACCATCCACAAAATAAACGCGTCTGTAGACCACGCGACTAAATATAGTATGAACTCAATCCACCACCAGAGCTCCTGAATTTTGAGTAGAGTTATGACATGTTCCGGTTCTGTCATGTATAACCTTCAAGCTCAATCTAGAATGAATGTTCGCCATATGAACCACATCCATCGCAAGTATACGGGAAAACAAACCAGCTGGATATATTGCTAGACACCTTTGAGTTGCCAACATCACAGCTGGAAAACCCGGTGGAGGATGTTGCACAAGAAACCATATTTTGAGTGCAGACACATTTGAAGCGCACACGGCCTCCAGTCCAATGGTTGTCCCAGTCAAATGCCTCATGCGTAATGGTCCATTCTTAACGAAGGGGAATGGGGTTGCGGGTGAACTGCTTCACAGTTATTACCACCGGCCTAATTCCGCCCGAACAAACTGACCGTTTGTCATTTGCCAACATTTGCTGTGTCATGCATGTGGTTGGTTGCTCTGTCATGCGTTGTGCAACTACCAATCGTTTATCGCTGACGGGCGGTCACCGCTTACGCGTTGATCCTTGGATATGCTTACGCACTTTCGCGCCTGCAACTGTCAATAGAGTACTCGTTTCCCAGCGTCTTCTTACCGCACCAGTAGACACCTCGTTCAGTTTCGGAAGCGTTAAAACGGGACCAGGGAAAGCTGGCGAATCGTGTTGCCGAGAATGGTCTTTTGATAGCCCAGCATTACGGCATTGTGAGGCTGCAAAAGTGTCTGACAAACGCTTGATCTTTTTTGGGCCAAACTTTTGATGAGGCTGGACAGAAGTGAGTAGGTTGATGTGTCCTACCTGATTTTAGGGATTTGTTTGATTCGATGAAGCATAGACCGCTGACACTAAAGCCAAAGATCATAATGTGAATTGTGGAATAATTGTACAGTGGTGGCCTCTACATGTAACTGGAGGAAAACGAATCCAGTCCGACAAGCACTAGCAGTGTATGGTCTCTGGATCTACACCAGAGGACCAGTGCGGAAGGTGGACTGCTTACGCCACGTGTGGGAGTGTTGTTTATGGGACAGCTCAGTGCACCGTTAAATATAGCACGTAATGTTGCCAGACACAAGCAACTGTTTGGAAGAAGTGATAAGTAGGCACTTAGTATAACATAGTACCGTCACATACACAAGACGGGGCAACGAAGCGGTGCATACGGGGAGTGGGATGTTTTCAAGTATCGAAACATCCACCCAGTGGATAGCCGCAGCTAGAAAGATTGACGGAGCGCTGTATTCGCAGAAGAAAACCGTGGCATCGAGCGAATTTGATGCTATACTGCGATTATACAGCGCGTATGTAACGTCGCACCTAAAGCGCTGCATCTGGGCCAGGTTGCCCGGATAAGTGATTGACACACATTCACTAGGCAAATTTCAGATCAGATCTACGGGATTTCCTGCGAAACTCGAGGGAACGGGTTATGTAAGTGGACCCAGATACTCTTACAATTTCTCCCTTCAATGGAGGCATTGTTGAATTCGTTGAGGTCCGTTGGACTATTTGTGAGGTTGTTTTTTTCGGTTCGATTAGTGTCGAGTTTGTCAAAAGGCAGTTCCACATCTTATTACCGCCCCGAAATAAACCGCGTCAGTAAGATTCATCCTTCTTCAGCTGCCGCAACCAGTCCTCTTAATCCTATGACGTCCCTGCATTGTAAAATGCCAAATACAAAAGTTGGACATCTTCCCTCCATATTTTCTCTTGTGCAACTTCCACCTCTTTCTACAAGCACGGCTCTTGCTCAGTTGAGGTTTTTCTATATTCGAGTTGGGGGATTTCATTTTCTTGTACACCTATCCAATCGCCATCGTATTAAATCCACTTCTTGCGAGCTTCTTCTGCCTAACAGTTTGCAAGTTAAATAAAGTATTTTGACGTTGATGATTGAGAGAGGTTTGTACTGGATTACCATAACAGGCGTAACGACCCAGTAACAGTGGTTTCACACGCCTGAGGGGATTGTTCTATATTGAAGAACAGTCGTTCACTGACAGTGGTAACGTAGTGCTCAGAGGCCATGGGCTGGAGAAAGCCCACCCTCAGGTCAATAAATGTCAAACAGCTCGGGTTCTTTAATACACAGCTGTGAACACATGAATTGAGTGACCACTGGTATCAACCACCAGTTGGAGAGACCATAAGCATGAAAGTGACAAATATCGACTGGGGACACCGTGAAAGGCTTAACGAATATTGGTATGAAACTCATTGTCACCTGGGCATTTGTTCTCGTCTCCTTCCACCGTCTCTGTTTCATTATTTCGTGGTGCTCTTTCGCATGAACTACCATTTTGGGAAGGAACATATCTTCATGGCTGACATGAGTGTCTTCATTCTTTCCCAGCTTTCTTCTCGAATGCTTACAAGTCCCGGGTCATAGCCACTTAATCCTTCAGCCATGCATTGAAAGAAGGGTATCGGTACATACATACTGACCCTCAACGTGTTCACCAGTTACCTGTATCCGCCGCAATTCCTACGAACTGAATTGAACTGGACAGAACTGGACTGCATTCTCGTGAAACAGGTGAAACAAAGACAAAATCCCTCCAAAATGTATAACAAATTCAGCCATCCCACCAAACCACTGAGCATTCCGTTCTGTCGGAGGTGAATTTCGTCAAATTGGACTTGTAGTAAAATTTTGTTTTAACGCGTTATTTCAGTCGTTGCCGCTGAAAGCCCACCGTACTCCGATTAACAACCGCCGCTCTTGAACGTGAGCGATGTCTGATTCTGGGTCTTCCTCGGTACTTATGTCACTCCTTATTATGTTAATGTGTACATTAAGGATTTGCAGGAACTTGTTGCTTGTCCGGGCCTATATCGTGAACTACCCGAGACCAAACATCATATTAACAACAAGGTGGGCGAATTTTCGGCAGTTGTACTTTTTGAATGAAAACTAAATGAACCGTCATATATCTCCACTTGATCACGATGTTCGACTAACACTGGAATGGCTATTTATTAAGGAGGTCAAAGTATGTTGGATAGTGGTTTCGGTGTATTTTATTGAAAGCGCCCAGTTATTTTAATTAATTTCCGCAAGTTTTGTTAAGGCATCTCATTGGTTATGCTCTTAAGTGTGCCGCGTGTGATTTTGTGTTAAGCGGTGAGGTACTTTCAGGTTATCCTAAAAGGTTCACCCAGTCTCTAACTGAAAGCGTTGAAAGCCCAATTGGCCGTGCGATGAACCATGTGGTGTCTCTTGCTTGTGTCCTTCAATGGCCCTTTTGAGGTGCTTGGCTGTTTTTGGCTAGCCCACTTCTGGTTTCAACACAATCTTTTTCACGGATATATTATTATCCCGACTTCAAGTTAATTGTCTCAGCATCTGTGGGCCTAGGCGCCATTATTGGGCAGAACACTCTTCTGAATTGCGGCTGATCTTTCTTTGCTGGATGTACTGTTGGGCCAATAAAATGTTGAAGGTTTGAATCTGAAGGGGGAGTAAAGAAGTAGGTAGTTGTGATGTCAGGGGCTCAACAACGACACTGGTTTTGTTCCCCATGTTTTGTTGACTTGGCCATATCTTACAAATGGTAACTCGCTGTCTGTGGCATCGTGCCTTGTTTGTGAATTGTGAGTTGGGTTGGAGACGGCAGGCCGGTAATCAGCGCATGACTTGGATTCGGGATATGAAGGTTCCTACTTTGAAGTGTGTTTTGGTAGTGTGTTCTTGGTTTCCTAGTTTGGTTGCGAAGGGCACTGAACACCTTTGGTTGAGGACGCTGTCTGATATGGCGAAGA
>QNGE01010061.1:0-11166 GCA_008508345.1 Paragonimus westermani
TGCTCATCACAGATATCCTCATCTTCGTCAGCTAGCACAGCGATTAGTCTAGCCTCCTCTACCTTCTACTTAGTTAGCAATAAAACTATCTGTAATTCAACTTCTGACTTAAGCTGCCTTTCGTACAGTTCAGCCGGTAACAACGCAGATCTACCCTGAACCCCGCTGTTAGAACTAACACGGGAATCAGAGTATGAGATAGAATGAATTCAATTGATCGTTCAGAACTTGTCGTTTCCTGAAATTGTACTACATCATCAGGGGTTGAGCAGACTGTCTATCAATGTTAAGTACTGTACGATCTTCCACGAAGACGGTGAGCAACACGTCGCGATAAACCAGTTATCCCAAATATTCGAAACAAGATTGGATCGTAATGCCACCGTACTACTGAACAAAGTATCAAGGTGAATATTCAGACAACCTCAACTGTTTCGATCGTTTCCGGGACACGGGTTACAATTTCCCGTTGGACGGGCTAGATATGAACCATAGTCACAAAATGAAGCGTTCATACTCAAAAGAGCTCTTCCGAGCAATCAATAGGTTCAAAACAATGAGGGCGAGCCGAATTCCAATAAGGGGGATTCACGCACCACTCAAGTGACATGCAATGACTGACAACTGACTATTCGCACAACCATTAAATTGACGTGATAGAACGAAATCGTCTAGGTCAATGTCCAATTAACATTCAGAAACAGGGGAGGTTGAATTCAGGGGGTGTGATATGCCAGTGGGGGAGGAGAACAGGGGGGTGTTGGTAACCGTTCGTGGAAAACACGTAACACTACTACAAAAGTAAGGAAACAGTGAAAAACGATATAGGACATTACGTCACGGTTCGATCAGTCAAAATGTCCTCAATTGGGGCTTCTTTCTCGGCGACTGTACAAACCACCGGCTCTGCAACACAATGAAGAGGGAGAGTGATTAGCGGCAGTTTTGAAACGTACTACGCGCGTCTTCTTTGTCTTGGTTTCACTTTACACTATCCCCTACTACTTAAGACAGCGTCCTCGATATCACACCCAAGCCCCCGTCTGGCGGAACCTCGACCTTTCACCCTAACTCTGGCACGTCGTCTGCAGCTCCCCCTGGCGAATCATTGTCCGTGCTATCCATGAATGGTTTCAGGCGGTTATAGTGGACGACCATAGGTAGACTATTTGGGGATGTCGGATCTCTTATTAAACAAGTTGAGTCAGATGTTACGCGTTCTACGACAAACGGTCCTTTCCATTGTGTCTGCAGTTTCGCAGGGACACCTGGGCGCATCGTTTCGTTGTGCAACCATACCTTATCCCCGAGTCTCAAAGGGGCCCCGAACACCTTTTTATCATAGTACTCCTTCTGATGCCGGTGCGCACTCTGCATATGTGTCCTCGCCATTCCGTGTGCTAACCGTAACGTATCGATTAGCTTGCAAACATATTCCGCTACCGTGGGCTGTATTAGGACGGCCGAGGGCAGGCAAATATCGAAAGGTAGTCGGATTTCTCGGCCAGTCCACATGAAGTGAGGCGTATGTTTAGTAGACGCATGAACACAGCTGCGATAGGCTAGTACAAACACTTCGGAATCGCCAGACACCAATCGAGCGGGTTGCGATCTACAAACGCTTTTAGCAATTGCAAAAGTAAGAAATTGGTCCTTTCCACTTGTCCGTTGCTTTGGGGGTGATAAGCGGTCGTTCGGGTTTTGTCAGATGCCAGGATCCAATAGATTTCTTGCAATAACGCGCTTTTGAAATTGGACCCCTGGTCAGAGTGCAGCAGTCCCGGCGCTCCCCAGTGGCACACTCAATGCTCAACGATCGCATTGCCAACCGTTTTCGCATCGACGTGTGTTAAAGGTACTGCTTCATACCATTTTGTAAAATAGTTTACCAACACAAGGACATACCGTTTGCCTCTTGACGTTCCTGTTAGGGGGCCTATGATGTATACACTAACTGATTCATTTGGATAGCCAGAATGTATTGGCTGAAGTAGGGCTTTCTGTTTTTTCTGTGAGTCCTTGAAACTGCCACACTGTTCACACCGATGGCAGACGTTTATTACATCACGACGCAAATGTGGCCACCAAAAACGTTGCCTGGCTGCTGCGTCTAGTTTGTTTGTTCCGGCGTGTCCCAGCTCTCTATGGATGTCTTCTAAAACTTTCTCTACCATTGATCGTGGAACAACGATTCTTTTGCCACAGTTAGGCCCGTAATCAAGAAACAAAACACCCTCGCACATCGCCACGTGGTCCCACATTTCCCACAGGCAGCGACTTTCGTAACTTTTCTCTTTCATCTCTTTATTTGTGGGTCTACTACCTTCGTTCCGTTGTCTCTCGTAAATAAGGGCAGTTTCGGAGTCGGACGCTTGGGCTGTCTGCCATCGTCCATAGTCCGCGCCTTGCAGTGTGACTAGTGTTACGTGTTGCGTACTACAATACGGGCAGTCTCCATGAGCACGCCCGGGCCTTCTGGATAACGCATCTGCATTAGCGTGACTTGTCCCAGCTTTTTGTTCACACTCGAAGTCATATTCTTGAAGAATCTCCTGCCACCGCGCAATCTGGCCCTCCGAGTGCTTAAAGTTCTGAAGCCAACGGAGAGATTGGTGGTCAGTGCGAACGATGAACCGCCTGCCCAACAAGTAGTCTTGGAAATGTTTTACAAAGAAAACCAGGGCTAGCATCTCCTTCCTGGTCGTGCAATAATTGCGTTCTCTTCTGTTAAGAACGCTGCTCCCGTAAGCGATCACTCTCTCCTGTCCATCAGCATTTTTTGTGATAATACGGCCCCAATGGCATAGTCACTGGCATCAGTGTCTGAAATGTAACCACCAGCTGCAGGCGACAAGTCTGATAGTGACAAGGTGGGCGCGGAACATAAAGAACGTCGGAGGGTCCCGAACGCTGCTTCGCAAACTTCGGACCATTCAAACTTTCGATTTTTTTTCTAGGAGAGTGTGCAGTGGGCTAGCGATAAGTGCGAATCCAGGTATGAATCTTCTATAACACGAGGCAAGGCCTAGAAAACTACGTACTTCCTCAGTGTTCTGCGGTGTAGGCTAGGTCATAAACTACCTAACTTTCTTCGGGTCTGTTCGAATGGCGCCCCCAGAAATCACATGTCCCAGATATGTCACTTCTTTTCGCATTAACTGACACTTTGAAGGGTTGGGCGTCTGGCCTACTTGCGACAGCCTTTCAATAACGTTGGCTAAATTTTTCAGGTGTCCCTCGCTTGTCTTCCCGTGGACGACAACATCATCCAGGTAAACGAGGCACCAGTGGGGAATAAGGTCGCTCAATGCCCGCTGCATCAGAAGTTGGAATGTGGCGGGGGCATTCAATAACTCAAAGGGCATTGTTTGGAACTCATACAGTCCTGTGGGCACCATGAACGCCGTTTTAGCCTGGTCTAATTTTTCTACTTCTAGCTGCCAATAGCCTGAGGCTAAATCTAGCGTGCTAAAATGGACGGAACTTCCCAGAGCGTCAAACAAATCATCGATGCGAGGCAATGAGAACGCATCCTTAATGGTAACTTTGTTTAATTTCCTATAGTCAACACACAATCGTAAACTACCGTCATTCTTCTTGACCAGCACCACAAAAGAAGACCATGAGGAGTTCGACGGCTGAATTACATTTTTCTGAAGCATCGCGTTAATCAACTTGAACACTTTTTCTTGTAGGGGCAGTGGGTTTCTTCTGTGTGTCGTCTTCATTGAGGAAGCGTTTCCTGTGTCTATTTTGTGTTTGAGCACATTCGTTCGCTCCAGGTTGTTTCTACTCCAGGCGAACGCGTCACTGTGATCAAGAATTACCTTCCTCAAATTAGCTGTGCTTTGGGCGTCACTACAGCACCCTGATCACTTGAGTAACACTTCAATTTGTGACCCAACATCCCCCGGAGCGATATGCAGAGTGAATTTGGAGCGATTATGATCGTACAATGATCTGAGGAACAGCGTGCATAATGGCGTAACCAACTGACGTTTTGCTAGGTCTAGGGTGTATCCGAGACGCCTTAAGAGGTCAATCTCGCTTATGCAGCTAACTGGAAGACTCGGGGTCACCACGAATTTGTGTCGGAGTGTCTGGTTAGCTACCTTTACCGTAGATGTTATCAATCCTTGGGTACTCATGTACGAACCGTCGGCGGTGGTTAGCTTCCAGTTAAAGGGCTCTAATTTGTGATAGCCGAGTCTCCTAGCCACACCTGGTCTAATCAAGTTGCAGGCTGCCTCCGTGTCTAACAATCTCACGATAGTGGTGTTTTCAATGTTAAACTCTACGGCAAAAGCCGAAGTTAAACACGGACTGATCGCCGATGGAACATATATCGTAATATAAATTCGCTCGCCGTCGCCGTCGATTAGGAGTATAATGCCGATTATTCCAACCCCGGTATGAGGTTCCACGTCCGGGATGTGAGCGAAGGTGGACGGGGGCCGGTCCACGGGGGCCTTTCTAACTTGGTGTCTGACCATGGTACCATGTACGACGATAAGCTAGTGGACGACGTTCATTGTGCAGCGTGAAGCACGGCGCTGTCGAAGTCTCAAGGGCGGCGTCAACTCTCTCTGAGTCTTCTGCAATTTTCAGTGCCGCGTCCAATGCGGTTGGAGGATGCAGCAGGAGCTCACGCTTGATAATCATGCTGGACACACCAATGACCAACTGTTCCACTACTCGTTCGTCTTGTTCTTCGGCGGAATCACCATCATACGCTCGCTCGGCAAGGTACCTCAGGTCTCTCACAAAAGCACCGACCCTCTCGTCTGTTGTTGTCGTCTTCCCTGAAACTGTTCCCTCCACTGTGCTGGCAACCTAGGTGAGTCTAACAATTGGCGGAGCTCCTGGAAGGTCCTGTCACCGATCTCACCATCCACCACTTGGCTGTTCAAGACAATATCCAGCGCCTAACCTGACAGGAAACAGAGGACCACTTCACACCGAGCAGCGGGAAACTGATCGATATACAGCTTTGCCATGCTCTCCCATCGTCGATACGGCATCCACGGGGCAAACTTCTCCGGCATCGGTAGAGCGGATACTGCAGTGGCTGGCTGTGACGGAGAGAGATTCTCGACCGCACGTGTGAGAGCGTTCACTGCCTCTGTCATCGCGTCGTTCATGCCCTTTTCTTTGGGGTTCTGATCACCTTTCACTTGTGTTACTGGCATCTGTCTTCTTTGGATCCTGGCAGGGTCGCCAGATTGTAATATGCCAGTGGGGAAGGAGAACAGGGGGGTGTTGGTAACCGTTCGTGGAAAACACGTAACACTACTACAAAAGTAAGGAAACAGTAAAAAACGATATAGGACATTACGTCACGGTTCGATCAGTCAAAATGTCCTCAATTGGGGCCTCTTTCTCGGCGACTGTACACACCACCGGCTCTGCAACACAATGAAGAGGGAGAGTGATTAGCGGCAGTTTTGAAACGTACTACGCGCGTCTTCTTAGTCTCGGTTTCACTTTACAGGGGTTAAATAATTAGAGTGATGGGGTTAGGTCGGACTTTCACATTAATTCATTTCAAATTTTTATACCGTTACTTTTATTTCGGAATCAGATTTGTCGTCTCCGGCCGTATGATTCTCTCTCCTAAAACACAAACCCTCAAACGCCCTATACTTTTCTTTCATCACTAAACAATCGAGCCGACTGAGCAGACCAGTGGTACTTCCCACGGCCCTTTGCTCACAGCGGCATATTCATACGCCAGACCAGGGATACCCAAATTGATCAAAAACAACGGGATCCCTCCATAACCTAGAAAGTTCGTTCTTATTAATTTCATGCCAGAACGTACGTTGTTAAAAGTGATCATCCGAATCCACCCGCCTGATTTTCTTCCAGACGTATTTTTAAGCGAACAAGTTGGACTGACAGCTAAGAGACGAGCAGAATACGCGGGCGTTTGGAAAAGAGCAAGTGATTCAAGTTTCTCTTATAATTGATGTCGGTGATACCGTTATTCTATATAATCTGGTCACGTTCCGCTTACGTCCAAATCTACCCAAAAATGTAATTATATTTACGGAACACGTTGACAAAAATCACTCGTCATACGAGATCCGCTGGTGTCAAAGCCACAATATCGAGCTCCACAGTCGGTGCTGATCGTCCTAAAGGCAAAAGTTCCAGGTCCAAAACTCATGCAGGATCTCATAAGGTTACTGCCGTAAAAGGGGGTGAAGACAATCTAGTAGTTCCCACCCTTCAGACCAAAAACTGTTCTGTTCCTGTAAATAGTGTATTGGCGAAGTTATTTGTTATTGTCTCTGAGCTAAAAGGAGAGATCGCCCATTTAAGGGCAAATCATACTGCACTTGTTTCTCTAAAAGAGAATATTGTCTCTGTCTTACATTTTCAAAGTGCCCGAAAGTCTCAAGATGGATAACATTCGGAACGCAAGTGTGTCCATCAACTCATTGGTAACAGAAATCACAAAACGGATGCGTTGCCCAAACAATGCCATCGTATTCAGTATGCCGAATAAGCTGCACCTAGAAAGCATTGAAAAGATATTCTCGAAGGTTACTCGAATAGACCCAACATCATATACCTGCATCCGTCTTCGTAAGAAGACACAAAAGTTCTGCTGCCCGATATTATTCAAATCCCATAGCTAGGCAATTGCAAAACAGTTAATACAGAGCCAGGACCTTATTAAGTTTAAAACCTCGCTTTAACTGTCAGAAATTATGGAGGACAGAACGCCTCTCGAAAGAGAATGTCAAAAACTCTTACTGAGCACGACCTCCCTCTCTAACCATGTGATCCACGAGGCATCCAGACAGGGAACCACGATATCCAAAGATGATAAACTGGGCTCCAAAAATCGCATAGTATCGCTTTGTTGCACCACTCCCGAATGCACCAGCAATCCTACCGACAATGCTGACGCTATCAAAGATAACAAATTCGCTGATCTGATTGATATAACAGTAGACCTTGACAGCGTGCCAAGCGTTGGAGGTACCTCGGTTGAGGAATCAACTGGCAAAAGAGGGCACACGAATAACTCTGTCCATATATAGAACAATAGGGAGTCTAGACCGCAACCTATCTGCGCGGAAACTGGCTCAAATAAGACGGGACGTCAGCAGTCTATCAATCAAAAACAGGTCGCGGTCTCATTTCCGAACCAATCCAGTAGGAAACCACAAAACAAATCACTACCCTGCAGGTCGCCCGATGTTTCCTTCTGTGCATCATAAGAGAACAAACAGGCAAGAAAAAGCAAACTTGTATCTTGTGATTAAAAAGACGCATCTCCGCCTCCGCCTTGTAATAACGGTCTCTCGCGTGACGCATCTAATCATGTAAGGCTAAACCGGAGCCCCCTGAAGTTGTTTACCCTATGTTCAACACCCCATTCAATATGGATAGACCATACACATCGAATGCTCACTTAAACGCAACCCGCGGCATATTCGTCGGAAATTGGCAGGTGGGCATAACCAAATCACCTCAGCCTTACCTTTTTTAGCGGGACACATATTTTCCAAACCTCCCCTGCTAACTCCGTCCCCCATTGCTCCACCACCCAAACATACCTTACTTGAAATTTGCCAACAATTTCTGTCTTGGGCTCAAACGCGTGTGACACGCAACCGTCCGCTGATGAGCTCACTATAAGGAAATCAGACCAAGCAATGTCACCACAGTCATTGAATCACAAAGATATTTCTGTTTTGGACATTTTAAAGGTGTGAATATGGTGCCAAACAAGAAAAATGCACTAGGTTTATTGTTTTTCAATGCACGTTCGCTAATTAATAAGATGCACATCTTTAGATCCTTTATCTTCTTATATAATCCTTATATTATTCCAATCATTGAAGCTTGATGAACCCATGAGACTCCAGACACACAACTAAACTTCATAGGTTATCACATATTTCGCAGAAATCGTGGTTTAGGACGAGGTTGAGGAGGTTTAATCTACCTAAGGAAGCAATATTTTGCAACCATACTCGATGAGCCATGTCTTCGTATGACAGATGACTCCTTGTGTCGGTTAGCGTTGACTGAATCCTGTGAATTATTTTTAGGATGTGTCTGTAGACCACCTAACGCCACTCAGGACGACATGACGAAACCTATCAATGTACTGAACTATGTATCAACGTTACCCACACAGTATAAAATAATTGGCGGAGACTTCAGCATGCCTAATATCTCATGGATCTCTTTCACTGCCCCTGCAAATCAAGCTGAGTTTCTTGCATGTGTCCAAATAAAAAGATTACGCCAGCATGTTTTAGCGCCTACTGAACAAGACCACACTTTAGACCTCATCTTTACCACAGGCATCTCTTCTGCCACTGCATCCGTCTTGGAACAATTTCCAGGAAGTGATCATAACATAGTCAACTTCATGTTCGACCTAAACGCTGTTAAAGAGTGGACCGTCATACACTGGCGCCAAACTAAATTCGTCGACTGGAACGTGTTCACCACACCGCTGTGATCTCTGGAATGAAACACATTTTTCTTACCTCCCATCCTAGTATTGCAACCGGGGCATTTAATGAACACTTCAGGTCGCATGAACATCGTAGCCCCACAAAGATCAAAACACCGTAATGTGTACGGCAACAGCAAAATTTTCACTCCAAAGGAGCAAGGTGAGCTCAATAGTCTTAAATCACGATACTGGAAAACATGCATTTTTTCTCTTGTCATGCAAATGCATAAAATGTTCAATGCAATTGAAAATAGAACCAAAATGCTTCACATGATTGAAGAAAAACTTGCTCTCAACAGCATAGATAAGAGCTCGCCGTTGATGCAGCTGATGAGACGCAGGAATAATTGGAAAGACCCTGCCATCTCAGTAGTGGCACTGCAAGACAAAACCACTGTAGATGATCCCGTAGTAATCTTTGAGGTTTTTAATTCATATTTTGCTGCTTCATTCAGCATTAAAGAACACATACTGCTCCCACCTCCTCCTATAAGTAAAAGTACGTTCCTAAGCCATATCCGTGTTGATGCAGGTCTCACACGCTCTCAGTTAGTTATCACCATACCTTCTTATCTACCTGGTCCTGATGGCATTTACCCCGTTACTCCAAATACGAAGAGGAAGACATCCCTCTATTTCTGCTTAATATTTATACACTTTCTCTAACATCAGGTACTTCCCTCGTTAGTGAGAAAACTTTGCAATTAGGCTCCGCTATCAAAGTGGATCGCGACATGAAGTCAGCAATTATCGTCCCATTAACCATACTTCAATTTTTTCTACGGTGTTGGGAAGAATAATAAAATGACGCATGGTCGAATTCTTGTTACCACAAAACTTCATAAGCCACTTCCAGTATGGGTTTCTCAACAAACGATCTTGCATGTCATGCAGCTAGAATTTCATAATCATGTAACAGGATCTATTGACGCCGGTGAGGCGATTATCATTACACTGTTGGACATGGCGAAGGCTTTCCATCGTGTGCCTCATAAGCGTCTTCCGATCAAAGTAGCATCCAGACGGACGACAGGTTACATTAAACACTTAGTCTTCCCACCTGCTACACGACTGCACCTTTATGGACTATGTGTACGACCCCAGTTTGAGTAATGCACGTTCATATATAGACATCTGCGCAAGTCTGATGGGCTTAATCCGGAGAGCCTCCAACGTAAAATTCGTTGGGTTATCAATCTTCTCTGAGCTACAGTGAACGCTGCCAGACGCTTGCAACTGATCCTCTTTGGTTACGGCAACTCAAGCTTGATTTTACAGTCATGTATAATCTGGTATATGGCGATAAATTCACCGTCAGCTTCGCGATTGGCTTACAACATAGGTCTAAGTATAACCTCGAAAACAAGGAGTTCACCTTGGCAGCTCTTAAATCCCGAAAACCTGCGTTCAAAATTTTCCCTAGAAAAAATACTCCTACATTTGGGACAAACTCCCGTATGCAATTAGATCCAGTAGGAGTATTCATCGATTCAAACGAAACTTAGAAACTTTCTTAACAATGACGAACGTCATGTCCATTTTCAAGCCCTACTTCTCTGAGGACGATATCTTTGAAAACAAACCCAATAACATCTGAGAAAAAACCCCTGTGTTGCTCGATGTTACGTCACGCGCCCCTCAAACCGATCAAAACGTCCGATTTCAGGATAGATGTACTTTTAGACTTGCCAGCAAACAGGAAAGCATGTCTAAAGTCAACACGTATAGGTGCCAATATACATGCCCGTCACTAACAACCCAATCATTCTGGTACATCTTCACCCCATACTTATTGATAGCTTGTGTGTCTGTGTTGTAAACCACTATGCAACAGCTAAGCATGCCAAAATTGTTTGGAAAGAAACTCAACCTGTTCGTTTCATGACTGCTTAATAACCTTTAGTCGCAACTCCTCCTTGATAGACCACCAGGCAACCTCTCGGTATTGTCAAAAATTGTTTCCATTCTATATACCGGCCGTACAGAGATAACTGACATTTAACATCCGGCAGTAATCGTATACCAGGGGAAGCTTATAATAGACCTCTTCTCATGTTATTTGATAACATCTGTTCGCTTATGGTGCATATTTCACTAATTAACACAATGCTGTTGACGTCACACAGAAGGTTATGCAAGAGTATCGTATGTCCCATTGTTTGTCATGGCTCACAGTGAGTTTTACCTTCTCCAGTTTATCGCGTGATCCCTCTCTCCATTCTTGGTTTTGCTGTTATATCTCGCGGATGAGAACGTCCCACCCCGCCAGGACACTCGAAATTCCGCAACGGTTGGAATTTTTCGCAATGCCTCGCCGAAGCCGACTTATCTTGAAATTTACCTGACGCCAGTTTTATCTTCTAACGGCAAAACACTCCAAAGATGCGTTTAGTCATTCTTCCCGGGATGACCTTGAATTATTCAAAATATTGTCCATCCCACGACCTTGTAAAAAGTAAATTAGTGTAACATCCCATTTGTTTGAGTCTAAATCTGTGAAGCGACTAAACTATCTCCTCATGTGTTGCGTGCTTCAAAATTTTCATAAACTACACTCATTTGCGTTTTGACCACGTCCTTCTTGATCGAAGGCTTCACGTTTTACTACCGATTACTTATTCGTTTTTGTAGAGTTTGCCAATACCTGCAGTGATCGCGCATAACCCAGCGTGCTTCTCACA
>QNGE01010062.1:0-11165 GCA_008508345.1 Paragonimus westermani
GAACGCTGCGATCAAATGTGAGTGATGTTCAACTTGAAAGTGGTTGATATACCAGCGGTGACGTTTTAAAGTTGCCACCATGGATAGCACAAAATTAATGCGTCATCTTTGTTTCCTCAACCGTTTCTAGGGATCTAGAGTCTTTTCGTAATCCAGTTTGGTAGGAGTTTGGGAATAGAGTTCCGTTGTTCCAAGACTTTAAGTCTTTTGTTTATGAAGCATCGACTTATCTCGCAGCAGCATAATCGACCACCTTGTTCTTACTAGTGTACCTACTGGCGCTTTTTATATAAACACAAGATCATGCCGTTCATTAAAACAGAACGAACATCAATACCGTGATCCAATAATTTGGCAATGTTCAGAAAGGCTGTCGCAGATATCTTGCGGCCCTTTCTTGGAATATTTGCTTGCCAAATTATTTAACGCCTCCACTTCGCTTTATCCACGTGGTCATGGATTGTTCGTGTCTGAGGTGAACAATCAGTTGAACCAGTCCTTTATGAATACCACAATGTCAGCTTGCAAGTTAAGCCTTATCATCCATCCTGGTGATGACCTTCCAAATATACGAGCTGTGATAGCATATTGTTGATGGTCGTTCCTAGCTCTGACTAGGAATCATTTAACGCCTAAATAGGCGCTTGCAGGAATATGTATTTTCAACTACACCGGGTATCTCCATTGGAAAGGGCACCGGGTAGCGTGAGTCACGGATAAAGTTGGGAATACAGTAGTGAACTGAAATCGTCGCGGGGTATAATCAGATGTGGTGGTAGCAGTCTATCCGAAACTATAACTGAATAAAACGTCCCAAGCGAGATTTGACGAAGTGCTACGTTAATCTTTGGTTGTTTGGTGAGAGTTGTTCGACAAAGCTAGTGCCATACACTAATCCTAGAGCCATATACTCACGAGCGGTTTGATATGGTTGAAGCGTTCCGCTCCGAGTACGTGGCCAACAGGGATATTTAATACACATTTTTACTCGCCCAAATTGTACCACATGCAACGTTATTCGTGATTGGTACGGTGCGATTCAGACACACGGAAACCAAATGGCAGTCCTCACCACCACAAAGGCCGGAAACCAATAACGACTGTTGGAAGCTTGCAAATGTACTGTGTATGAAGTGTCAACAAACCGAATGTCACTTGTATACACGTCAAGGCCGCCTGTGTGCCCCACACTCGTGCCAAGGCTCGTAGTGGGTTCTGGTTGGTCGCGGCTTCAGCGAGCAACGGCTCACTCGCCATGCCCTTTAAAATGACCCGAATGCTTGTAAATGCGACAATACACTATGCGCTTCTACTGAGTCACTTGTTCTCACTACCGTTGTTATTGTCCGTAAGGCATGTGGCGGATGGGACTCGAATACACATACATCACTCCACCATTCACCTGGGTTTAAATACTCATCAGTCGCGAAAAGTGTGGTTTGCGTATCTTGTTCCGCAGTCTCACGTGCAGCGCAGTGGATGAGCAACAGTCCGGGTGTCTGTTGCGGCCAAATTTGGTGTTGTGGCTTACGCCAAGATGAAGATTCGTGGTCACGGCTTTTAAAAAACGAAGACGTTCGGCCATTTCTGAAGAATGTAGTCAAAGTGGTCAAAATCAGAACCGACTGTATAAAGCTGATTGCTCTGTAGACGATGGCGAAGAGTAGGACGAAGGTAGTGCTAAACACAACGCCATATAGCGGCAGATGTGAAGGCACCGCCAGTAGCTGCTTTCAACAGCGATGTAGACGCCCAGTCGGCTGTGTAACGGTTCAGGATAGCCAGACATGGACGACGAGCGGATCCCCTCATGTTCCTCGCCAATCTGTAGGGATTATTGGACAAGCACTACCAGAACTAGATCGAGTTAAAACGGCGGTGGCTGGATCAGTTTGTCGAAGGCCTACCGACGACAATTCCAGATCAAGTCTGTATCGCCTACGTAACCAAGCGGATGGACCATGATAAGCCTACGGAAGTGACGTGGGAGATGGAAGCTACTGCCGTGGCCTCAGCGGACGAGAACAACCGTACGGACCAAAAGACACTAGAAAAAATGCAGAAGGTGATGGAGCGGCTGGTAGAGGATATAACTGTGCTGATTGTTAACGATGAAATGTACACTAGAAGGCTACTTTAGTTGCGGTAAGTGGGGACGTTGGCAGAGAATCCGTTCAACCGGTGGATCAACAGCTCCCAAAGCAAAATGTTCTGTGTTTGTTCTTTCTTTGAGTGAGTCAGCTATAAGCTATGAGGTGAGAGCCATGTGCATATATGTTAAAGGTGGCGGTAAGGTAAAACAATGCTCGATCGATGTAGAGGTCGCCATTATTTTGATTGTTCGCACCAGAAGCACAACGTAAAAGCGCCATCTACCACTGTCAGGATAGTTGGAGGTCATGACCAGCTAATGGTTGGTGTAAAAGAATGCGGGATGCATATTGGTGGTCTTTTCGTGAAACACAGTTCCATTTTGTCCCCGGGAACTAAACAGGCTATTCTTGGAGTTGATTTCTTATCAGCAACAGATTCCACAGTTGACCCTTTGCTGAAGAAGGTGTTGACCGGGTATGGGTTCCTAGCACGCACTGAACAGTAACAGAAAAACATAAACCAAAAGTACACTCTCAGGACCTTCGTTTGCACAACCCTTTTGCCCCAGTCCACCGTCAAGAGGTACTTCGAGGAGTTCACGAGTAAGCCCATCCTTTTTTGTACTCACATCTCCTCTCGTTTAAGTGCCGGGCCACCTACATAGGCAGAACGGAGCGGCAGTTACGTTATCGGGTTAAGGAACACAGACCAGTTTGGATTCGCAAAACGCCCGCGGATACAAAAATACCGGACTCAAGTCAGAATGTGACAAATCACAAGGAACCAATGTCATCTATCGCTCGACATCTGTTGAATTGTCGACCTCAACTGAACATGGAGAAGGCGCTTGGGAAGTGCTGCGCAACAAAAATGAGAAAGATTCTCCCGTTCGCGGAGGCAGTAGCAATTAGCAAATGGAAGCTCCCCTCTGTGTACAGAAAGACTTGTTCGTCACTACCAAACTGCCCTGGTAATTGATGTGTGTGGACGTGTGTGAGTGTGTATGTGTTTGTGTGGTTGTTGATTTTGTTGTTTAGCTTCACACTGCCTACTGAAGTTCGCTGTCTGTCTGATGAGATGCAGCGAAATGTGCTCGAGAGATGCACTGTGTAAAAACTGTTTCTGGCTTCTTTGTTCAAATGTTTAATTTGTTCAAATTCCTTAACACAAGTAAACTGCAGCAAGTAAATTGGAACAGGCCCTAAAAAATCATCCTTTCGGGACTTCGACTGGGCTTACCTGAAGGAATCAGTACAAAAATTACTCATACTAGCCGTTGTGGTCCATGTGTACCTCTGCACACGAGGATATGGAGTGGGCCTTGTGCATGCAATATATGTAAGGCAGTGTCTGTACCACAATTTGCTTTCAACTGAAGCGTTTTACCCAGGAAATATCGTTTTTATAACTGTTCTTCTAACAAACCGTTAAAAATACCAGAATTCACTAATAACCGTCGCATGCGTGACAACACTGAGACGTGCTGTCACTATGCCTTGAGAATTTCCTGTTTTCATTCGCTTCATTCGCAGGAATGTGTACCGTACGTATATCCAACAGATGCATCTGAAGCTCGCTTCTAACAAGATTGGTAAAATCTGGACATGAATGATGGAATTCGGCGTTGATGATCAATGTGGATCGCAGCTGAGAAATTATAAACACAGTTGACGAAAGATAGAAAAACTCCTGAGACTAATGATAAAGTTTATAGAGCCAACTTGTGCACTTTCAGGCACTCGTTTCACCTACCTACTTATCTCACAGACAGAGACAAAGTAGGTTGGATTTTACGTGCCAACTTGTTATACAGTTTTTGATCCAAATGACACAACAGGTTATGTACTATTCTAAGTTCGTAGTCAATTACACACACTGGTCTGATTAAATAGGATTTGTTAAGAAACATCAGATCCACGTTAGGTTTGGCGCGGTGGACGCGCGATTTGCCTATCTAAACATTCTATGGTCAATGTTAAAGCAAGTCCTGGAGCATTGGCTCATGTGCTGAATGCATGTGCCATCACTTATATTTACATCTGACTCGACTGGTTTCAGGCAACTAGTTCATCCAGCAACTGCTCTGGAAAATGGTGGCAGTAAACCTCAGTTCATTCATCTCGGTAAAAATGGACCCAACAATTTATGAATATTACATTGTTATTTCAGAGCAAACTGGCTGACTGCGATTATGGCCGTCCATGTGTACGTACCGCTGCCTTTACAGAGTACTTTTTACAAGTTGACTGACTTTGCTAACTCAGGGAGCATTAAAAACCATTTAAACACTATTTGGTGCCCATATATTGATCGTTCTACAATTGTGGACGCAAATGCGAAACCAGGGGGCAAAAATCTAGTCTATACAATGCTTCACATGCAAATGTGTCTGAGCGCTTGCATATGACAATTCAGGATGACCTAATGTGACGTCAATGACGCAGTGGTCAACCCGCTTGCCTTATGAAAGAGCAGTCAGAGCTTTGGCTAGACCGCAACCGGGGATATGCACTACCAGTGAGCTGTAACAAGTTCGGAACTCGGGTCTAACGCTTCTTTTTGAAAGTTGCTGACGAGAATACGACAGCTACGATCAATTGTTGTTGATATTCAACTCAGATCAACCAATTACCCAAGCCCCCATCAGTAGTCGGAATATTGCTCAACGCGTTACATTTGTGTCAACTTATGTGGATCAACTTCCCCATAACTCATTAGGAGAGAAAGGTCAGTGTCAACATAATACTGGACATTCCGAAATTTTTAACGACACCCATAATAAGAGAGTATTTCTGGTGCTACTTTTCAAGGGTAACAATCCATTCAACGATCTAATTTGCAAACTGACGTCAACGTTATAACGCTTCTTCCAGTTAGTTCACCTGCATATCCGATTTGCGTTTAGGAATATAGTCGCCAGTTAGAATCTCTATCTCCGACGTGGTAGTCCGGTACAATCGTAGTTAGAGTAAGTTTATATCTCTAGGATAAATAATTGTTTAGATGAACGCGCGGCCGAGCACTCATTCCGCAAAACAGTCATCACGGCAAACGCTTTCAGCATTACACTATCTACTTATCAACTGAAAGAGATCGAAAATCATAGTGATATCCGAGCGAAACTATAGAAACAACCGTCTTAAATCACAAAGTCGAGTGCAAAATAACCGTTGCATCATTTGGGATCCATGGATTCAACAATGCTCAGTTACAATTTAAGACCTTTTTCTCCTTCCTGCAAATTGCTGAGCAGTGTGCGTTATGTGGTTTAACCTAACTACCTTATTTCTCTCCCCATGGATCAGACGGGCAAGGATTACTGAGTACTCTGTATAGTGGAGGTTACGGGTTGGAACTTTTTTACTGTGGATTTAGATGTATCCTGCGCAACACAACATTTGGACCGAGAGGAGGGGCCGAAAATGTTCACTAGTAACGATGTGAGGAGGGAAGAGGTAGAATTCTCCAAAAATCTGCACATATCCAGAATCGTTGTTAAAACGCTTTTAGGTGAAACCGATTAACCTACTACAATTCANTATATTGCACCAATCAGCTTCCTTTTTTAGGATTCCGCATGTACCATTGAAATCACCCAAACTATTGAAATGTTTGACGTGTTCAATCGTATTGTCATAGAAGTCATTGCTGTTCATTATATGAAGGGTTGAGGCAGTTTGGTATAAATCGTTTATTTTTGCTACTATGGTATACCTACTCTTGTACACTTGCTGATTTCACGGCGGCAACTCACCGGAGTCAAATGAACTGTAAACATCGTCGCCATACCCTGACGTATTGATCACAGTGGTAAACAGTTCAACCAACACAGTTAAAACGGTCAACGCATCTGTTCATCTTATCAGGTTGGTAAGAAGCTATACATTCAGTCTGCCAACACTACTTCTATTTTCATCCGTGAATTGTGTAACCTACTAAAAATGAATTTAGTAAAGTATATCTGTAAGACTTTATGTGACATATGTCTAACACGGACTGTTAGATTTACCAGACCATACTCAAACCATACAATCAATTACAGTGAAATGTCAGTCATCCGTAGGTCAAAACACATCTGGTTTGTTGCTCGTTTAGATTAGAGAAAGTAATGTGCTAACAAGAATTCATCGCCCCAAGGTGTTGGCTTTCACAGAAACGACGATTTGGGCGTGGGTAAAAAGTGTTTCATTGATCAACCTCGTTGTCGTCAAAAAATCACTATTAACCTCAAACGTCTATGTACCAATGGATTATCTCACACGAAACGGATGCTGTTAACATTGATAGTGATCCACTGAATTCAGTGAGTACAAAAAAATAGCGAAAACTAACTCACAAATGATTTTAGAACTTTAAACCAATTGCTTTTCCTATAGTAGGATTTGCGGTCGAAGTACAAAATGGGAACGCCTGCCTAATAAGTGGCAACAATCAGAAAACCGGTCTTGTGCTTCCAACGATGAAATGCGTGCACCATGCAACACATCTGTTCTTACGGTTTTGCTCAGTGCTGTAGACAAACACAGGTGTACCAAAACGGCAGAAACAGTGGCCAGATAAACAAGTTAGCCCTGGTTCCGTTGAAGAGGTTATAAAAACGGAGCACATACAGTGTAACTGAAATCATACTAATCATCCAACTAGCAAGAATCTCAAGTAGGCTCAAAACGCTCATCGGCCACATCAGATATTGTTTATAAGTTCACAGGTAAATGTGAACTCAATTTCTTTGGCTGAACGGTAAGTGCGCATGAAAGACTTATCTCAGAATGCATTTTAAACTAGTTACTGAATAACAAGATCGGTGCTGCTCGCTGGCCCATAAATCTCCACCTGTATGGGTCTGTGTGAACTTACTAAGAAACTAAAACGCAGACTTGGCTCCGAAAAGAGTGTATATTAGCGCGGTTTGGAGGAGTATTGCTGAGTGACACTCAGCCTCAATCGTTCATTTAATATGTACAGTTTAATCGGATTATTGCTTGGTTAGTCTGATCAGACACTATATGGTTTGAACTGCTCCAGTAACGTCCACTCGACAATTTCCAGACTCAATAATGCCACCGCACTTCCTGATCGTTTCGCATGTTCTGACATGTTTGTTTGGTGCCGTTCAATGCCGTTCAATTATTGATACAGAAAACTAACTTTGTTGGTTAGCTTGAGGTTGTTTTGACCACAGCAAATCATTGGTTCCACCCACTCTTGCACTTCAGACATTCTTTAAAATGAAAATGAAATCCTCCCTCTACATCGTTTCGATTAACCAATATAACTATCTAACAATTTGCTTAAGCAGTTGCGAACTACCGATACAGACTTATGTGGGATGTAAAATAACACGCAAGATTTAACGTAGCCATGCCATGAGACTATTAGTGGATAGTCAAGAGCTCGTTGTTTTTTCGTTTGGCTGTTTACATATTTCAGCATGTTTCTCGCTGTACGCCCAATTCGGTTTGTGCCAGCTTACAAACCACGGCCAGTGTGATGTAGCCCAAGGGAAATCGACAAGCTTCTGGAGAATCCATACTATTTCAACCCGTGTGTTTATTTGGTTTCCGTGAACGTAACCGACTTCAGTATAGCGTCTAATAAACCGTACTGTTGGTATGGAACGTTGATAGGCTAGGCTAATAAGATTTGTTAGAATCTGTAACTCATTCAAACACTAGAACTTTCTCCTGGGAAATATAACCATTAGATTACATGTCCAAACAGGATTGTCCTGGACAGTCTTAAGTAATTCAAATCAAGTAAACTCTGCCGATAGGTAGCTCGGTGATGTTTACTCGAAACCCGAAAAAGCAAGGGAAATCGAGATCCTCGCATGAAAGCCTGGTGATTTCCACACCTAATACTTGCGTTCTCTTCTAAAAAGTATTCGAGCTGAACACTAACAAGCAACTTTTGATAGCTGGATCCAAACGAGAGCCTTAAAAACCGCACATGATCGAATGTATTCTATCACTGAGGATAGGCGACAAGCCTCAAAGTAGTTAACCTGCGATCAACCAGTTTCGTCAACTGCACATGCCAGGAAACCATCATATGTGGCTGTGGCAACTAACTTCACTTCGATAATCGCAACGTTTATCAACTGTTCTCGAATAAACAATCTATGCTCCAACAAGCCGCACTTTATTATGTCGTATTACGTATGGATATGTAGAAGAGTGGGTGGCATGTTGTATGGCTATGTTGTACGGTATTGGTGACTACTAACCTTACAATCATTTGCAATCAGAAATTTGATGCGTAAATTTTTATTCTGACGTTACTACATCAGCATAACTGAGCGTTTGGCGAAAATCAATGTCAGTCTATTGTAAACTACAGGCCTCTCATATGAGTTACAGTACACTTCACGGACGTTCTGGATGCGTAAGTTCGGTAAACTGTCCCCGCTCAGTAGAATTTTGGTACACAGTTTGTAAGCCTGATAGGACATTGAATAGCGCGGAGTCGTACAAAAATCCATTCCGTCAGGTGACGCCACCGAGAAGACTGTTCATTGAAAACAAGTTGGAAACAATCGCCACTGACCATTGTAAGCTGGAAAGAAGGACAATTTAATTCAACAAGTTGTAATTCGTGACAGTCTACCTTGATTCGATGAGTGATGCCACGATCCTTTTGGCTGGTAACTGAGAGAATTTCATACGGACCAAGCAGAATGAAGGAATTCTCGTCGCACGCTGGGAATGTCTGGTGTATCTGAACAGGTTGTTTACAATTAATAAAAACTCATTTGGAAAACGTACACGTTCGCGCCAGTAAAGTCTCTCTGCCACTGGAGGATGGCACTCCTGCGAATATGTGGAATAATTAGACCTTAGCATCCAGTTAACACCCGGTTCCGTCGGACAATCTCTTGACACCGAAGATATGGGGATGGTCTCGAGGTAGAACGATACTGCCAGTGCGAATATCCACGAATGATACGGCATTTTCAGGCTAAAATTCGTGGATGGAAACAAAAGCCCGCGTGTAACGTATGTCTGGATGTACAAATATAATCATTTGGGGTCAAAACTAGCCGCTCTTTTGTTCAGATGTGCAAACAAGTGTTAAAATCTACCCGTCTTCTGACGAGCCTCGATACTTTTCGATTGACCCTGTCAGCGAATGTTTTCCACACCGCGCAACAATTGGTCATGAACATGCGGTGGGTTGACTCAGAACCCATACTTACCGATTAAGCGGAACAAACTTAAGGATGTTAGCCCACTTTCAACATGTTACACAACAGTAGACACAGTGTATTCATATTTATAGCGAGTGTTTGTCTAGAAAGTGAATGGAAAGTATGTGGTCTTTAATTATTTCTTCGGAGACCTCTAAACGACAGTGATGTAATTTATTCATACTGATGAATGTTGTGACCTTGCGAAGAGTATCGCACGATCACGAACTGAACAGTCTAGAATTCGGTTGTAACCAAAGTACTAGGTATGGATGCGCTCCAAATTGCAAAGATGACGGCGTAGATTGATTGATTTGTTCATTAAAATTGGCCAGACGTGAAGGTTCCACTTTCAGGAGTCACCTTCAAAGTCTGAACTAGTTACTTGTGGCCTGGATTTTAGCAATCTAACCAAAATTTACATCAGCTGTGCTCGGCGGGGTAGCTCGTGTGAATAATGGATTACTGAACACTCCTGTGCAAGACTTCGTGTGCAAATGTGTCCACCAAGACTGTATAGAAAATAGAAGCATAAGAGACTGATTTGTTGGTCGTAAATTAACGTAGTCTAGTGATTTGGAAATCAAAGCCAAAGTGAGGCGTATGTGATTGATCAGGTCAGGTAGGTCATATCAGCTTATCCATTTCACCCCTGGTAACTACTGCATCGTCCAACAGCCTGGTGATTGACTATTGATCCGCTCCTGTTTTCAGAAACTTGAGTGCCCGTGATCTTCTATACATTCTTTTCATCGACTTTGTTGGTGTACTGTATATTGAATGGTCTGTCTGACTTTCGTAGTTCAATGAGATTCTTGTTTTCCATCCTTAACTTCTCTAGGATGCGCTAACCTGCACTCATACTGCTACGCTTCTTGTATTCCACTCAACAAATCTTTCTTCCTAGTTTGGATCTCGTCATTGTAGCCTCTCTCTCTGTTTAGTTTTCGAGAGATAAGAGTTTCCTTTCCTTATTAGCCAACTAACTGCCTAATCAGTATTGGCCGGCTGGACAGAAAGGCCCAACTTGCACACCTCCCGGTCATATTCCTTCGGGTTTACACTGGATATGTGGTGTGCGGGCGGGAGCGCAAGTAGTGCAGCGCAAGCCAATTGTGGTGGTGGATAAGCGCAGGCGTTCTTTTGCTTCGGTCACTGTAACGGGCTAATCCTAATCGGATGACGCCAACCGTGTTGTTACATTGTCCCCCTCTAATTGAGGCACTGCCCCTGCACCTCGGCCACAGGAACGTTGTTGCAATTATTTCTGGCCTGAATTTTGATTGTGTTCTTCAATTCCAGCGCTTGCTGGAACTGGTCGAATGGCATCAGTCAGATCGCTGGGATGAGATCATACCTCAGTGTCTGTTGGCCTTTAGGGCTGCCGTACATTCAGGCATGAGGCACAGGCCAACATTACTGTCCCAATGTCACGGACTACGGCTGCCAACCGAAATACTAACACCGGTGATGCCAGCCAGGTCTATGTTGTTACGACAGTACGGTAAAGAGCTCGATCAACGGTTGGGAGTTGCTTGCGAAATTGCAGTCAGATGTCGTTGGAAGTCGCAGCTCTACCAAGAGAGCCACCTTCACCTCACAACAAACGGACCAGCCTAACGCGTTGAGGGTCACATCCGGTCGTACAGATCAAATACGTCAATAAAAGAAGCTCGCATATGCCATTGTCCGTGGTCAGGCCCACTCGTGATTGTGCATGTGTTACCACCCGCCACTGGAAATGGTAATGAAACACTCTCCAAAAAGCCGTCTATCCTGTGGATACAAAATTTTTGTGAGAGTCGGTCTGTCACAACGGAAAATATAATAAGCTTCGTGGATGATGAACAGATCACCTCTCAACCAAAACTATTACACTAATACG
>QNGE01010063.1:0-11162 GCA_008508345.1 Paragonimus westermani
TTTAGTTTACACGAGTTAAATTGTTCATTAGTTCGTTCGCTGTTAGTTGATAAAACAAAAAATCAGTGACGTTTTGCACGTGTTTGACCGTGGAATACAGCTTCGAAAACGGGAAATATATGGAGCCAAAGGAATCTGTCAAGAAAAGCATTTTGAAAAAACAAAACGAACGCTGTAAGTTTCCTTTATTGTCGTGAACATCAGTGATCGTCAAGTGGTAGATTAAGTTAATCAGATTTCGTTGGACATACTTTATCGTAATTTTCAATGATGATACGGTCTGTTCGTGACATAATGGAATTAAGTTTCGGCAGCTGATTCGATTTTGAATATGCGTGCTAATCTAATTTGCGATTGTTCAAAAGGCATGGTGCCAGCTCCATCATCTCCGTGAACTCTATTTACCTCACAATTTTCATCGTTTTAACGTAGTGCGAGTAACGGTGAACAGTTGACATATATATGTATCACATCGACATAGTGTCGATGTAATGTGCAAATGCCTTTGCATTTCTACTTGACAATTTCGTGTACCACTGAGACTTTTCTCACCCAGACTATTTTTGGTCTCAACCGCATATTACGTTTGCAAGGGGGTGAGTATACCTCCGCAATTCTATGCAAATCATGAACTTATAAGTCGTTATATAACCGTATTGGTGTATATATAAATACGGGCATAAAGTGTTTGTGCGTGCAATGATAACGTAAATAATTTGCATTGTCCAAAACTATGGCCTAATCGTGTGATCGAGTTTTGCCTTGACCTATCAAGTTGCTTCTGCAGCAATCATTCCCATAATTTGTAATATTATGTGGTGTTTTAAGCATTCGGAAAGTGAGCAACTAGCAAAGTGTTGATCCATTTTCAAACGCCAAAAACAAAACGTGTGGTTTCCAAATGAGCTTCTCAAACGCCCATTGTGACCGAGCAGAAAATATGCGGTTTCGGCTTATGTCCTGTTTGAATGGGTCTGTTTGTGGACCGCACTCCAGCAGTGTGAAGGCCAGAGAACGTTTCAAGACGCGGTTGATGCTCTTCCTCTGAAAGGAGATTAGGTACTTCTGACATTACGTAGCTTATCGAATGATGTGCGATTGAAAGCAGACGATCAAAGCCTCGGAAAGACAAGATATTTTTGATTTGTCGAAGGCGTCGGCTGCTTTGCAAGGTAGCAACGGGAAACGTGTTCAGCACCAATTCATTTTATGCGATTCATTTGTAAGAGGATTAAGATATGAAAGAGCCAGACAGTTTTGTCCAGTTAATACTTCTGACAGTCAGATAAACTACCAGCTAGACCTCAATTTACATTTTAATACAAACATTATGGTCAACTGGATAAAGGTATATTGTGAGACCACTCTTTAGCAAATCTTTTTGTTGATGATTATTAAAAGCCCCATTCTCGGGGACTTTCCTTTGAGAGCTTGGCGGATATCGCTAAGTGAAAGGCATACGGAGAACGAAGGTCAAAATTCCAGCGATCAGATCTATGCCTAACGTTGTTAAGCCCAATTAAGAGTTTCGACAGCCCAAGCCAATTTACAGTTTCCTTGAGGTCAGAATTAGCTATTTAGATCAGTGATCTGACATAATTCTCACAACCTGTTTGAAAATTCTTTTTATCTTAATCACCTTGATTCCGGGCAGAACACGGTTCTAACTGCCTGTCAACCAACAAAATTAGATAAAACCCGCGTGGGCCTCGAGAGAAAAATGTGAACAGGGATACAAGTTACTGAAAGCTACAAGGCAACTTGATATCCACGCGCCATCACCCCAACAAAAGAATATCTAGAGCCTGGGATCTAATCACCCTGTCCTGTGTTAAATATTGTTTTTTGTTGTGTGTTATCAGAAAACAGGGGTTACCGACCATGCGTGCGTTTTGGATTAACACTTTAACAGTAAAATAAACAGGATGTTACGTTGCGGGATTTTTCTAAGTTGCTAGCGAGTGCACATCTGGGGAGGGATTGAAGACCAAGCCGGTGGTTGTCGGAGCCAGCTGCGATGTTAGTGTGTCTCAGCTATTGACGGACTGACAATGCGTGAAACACAGGGTGAAGTCGTTCTGATCGTCGCTTGAGAATTTTAAGAAAATGAACCTGAAATCGTCTATGGAGATACACGTTCTGATTTCATGACAATATTGTAAGACCCTCATCTGAATAAGCGTGTTCTTTCAAGTTGATGCGCTTATCTCTGTATGCTAAGGAATGTTATGGCCTAGTCGCACTCAAGTTTCAGATAAATATGTAATAACAAAAGTAAGAAGGCGTTCAATGTAAACAGTTTGTTCAAAGCATCCTTCTGTCTTCTATGCAAGCCTGTATAGTTAGAACCCACGTTTTCTTTTAATTATTGGCTTATTTATTATTTGCAATTTGGCTCCATAAAAGTCAGTAAGATAAGTAAAAAATAAACTTCCACCTGAAGTTAATGGAAGAAAAAAATGTTAAAGTCGACCAATCAGCTGAATTAATTATTGAAGCATATAAAGAAAGATCATGGTTTATTTCCCGAAAACTTCGTTTGACCCAGTTAAGCCTCGTACGGACATCTCAAATCTGCCTCCATGGATTCTTCTTAAACCACATATCAAAAAGTATCGCTCAGTTACTTAATGATCTAAGTTACCGACTTAACTGTTAAACGTAGCTAGAATAAGAATAAAGCAGACACAACCAACTAACACGGTGAATTTATATAGAACATCTTGAACGAATTTGCACATTGTAGTATATGTGAGTAAAACGTGCAATCTCTGATGGTTAGCACTGACACTTGTTGCTCTGCACAGGCTTCTTATCGACACTCATAAGGATTGCATTCATTGTGTGCTTTTATAATCAGAGATGGTTTATTTTTTACGATGAATTACTTTTTAGATAATACAGTATGCTTTTCACGTAAAAGCACATATAGTTTCTTATATCATGCAGGCATTTCGAAGTTTGCTGGAAAGGACGCAACAATTAAACTAGCAGTTCGTTTTCAACCACGTCAAAAGTTTACCTGATTTCTGGAAAAATCTCTCGAAATCCTACACATCCTACAATGGGTGATGAAATTTATGCTTGTACTTTGGCGTGAGTTATCCAAAACACTTAATTTACAACTGGAGCTATGAAGGTATGGTCGGAGATATTACGTATGCCATCTGGGGTCACTTAGAAGTCTACCAGTTTAAGATTTTCCTTTATTGAATGTCACCTTCTGGAAAATCAACCACACCTGTGTTCCTGCGATATGATTATGAATTTGTTTTAATTCTATATTGGCCCTTTAAAGAACACTGTTAAAATGAAGTTGTCACCATTTGCTATTGATTCACTTTTGATTGTTATCATTCTGAGTGCTCACTGTTTCGGCTTCTCAAATATTACGCTGAGTGGGTTCAATCAGAATCTGTGAAGCTTTTGACCATCACACATATTTAACTTGCTACCTATATGAACTGAATAAACCAGACCAACCAAAAAAATTTTATGTTATCTTGTTCATGTTGCACACTTATCACGAGCACAATGTTTCAGCTACTGGTCTACCCAGAATGCACAAAACGGAAGCCGTAACTTAATAACATCTATCAATCGAATATGCGGGTGAACACAGAGATTTAAGGAGAAGTGGGCCAGATGCAGTGGTTACAACTAAACGTGAGATTCAGCCCATGATCATTCTTTTCTGACACTCACCCCGCAGCCGAATCATTTGGTGTTCACGATAGATAATTTAAGGTTCCACTTTGCTTTGAGTTAATTTCCGAGAAATTTTGAAAGTTGATCAACAGATTTAAATTGCGTTTTTGCGGCATCTGGAAATACGATCAAATCAACACGGCTGGTAAGCGTTCAGCTAATGAAGACACTTCAGGAAGGTTAGTGTTACAAAAATACATGGAGTATAGCACTAATCATGCTAAGAAATATGAGTGAGTGTCGCAAGCGTTGTGTGCTAATAAGAAGTTTTTTCAGAAATGCCCTATCAGCGACACTAGTAAGTTCAGATAAATATTCTTGAAGACATCGGACTTTTGGTCTGAGACAGTATACGGGTTATGCAAAAGGAGATAAGCTGACAAAAGTATGTGAACTTGCCTACGGGACTCAGAAAAATACATGTGATGATAGGCGGTTAAAAATACCGATGTTCTAAAACAAAACTCGGCGTGCTCGTTTCTTGGGTGTAAAAGTTTCTAAAAATTTTCCGGGGGTGAGTATGCTGTATAAACCCTACTGAAATTCTGTGTTGCGTAAATGACATAAAAATATGCTTTTTCATGTAGTCATATTGTCCCCACAAATGGTCTATCGCAACCTATCTGGATGATGAAATTGTGTGTAGCTCCCGCTTAGGAAATTTCGTATGCTTTCTGGTCCACCGTAGTGAGTGGCGCCATATTTAGTGTTGTCGGTAGACCGAACACTTCTGATGTACGTGATATTCGGGATGCAGCATGACGATTCACAAAGATGTGCCTACCAAACCAATACTGATAGATACTATTTTAAGTGCTCTAATCTCGAAAGCAACCGGCGTTTTGTACTCATTCAGAGGTACTTTTCCGTTTTCTGCATCTATATATGATGCTGATAGTGCACATACTCCTGCAAACATGCAGCTGTTGCACAACGGTTTTCCCGTTGGGATAAACATTTTTAGGCATTGAACATATACTTTCAAAGAGGGAAAGAAAGATGACCTCTTTGAAAGTACTCAACTCTAAACCTTTCTGGGTTAGCTGCTGCAGAAAGTGCATTACACTCTATAAAATACTGAGTGGAAACAATGTTACCCATATCAAAGATCGAGTCACTTGTGAGACCTGGACTGTCTTTTCGGGCACCAACACACGACTGGTGATCTGGCGACATTCGACTAGAAATAGGGATGCTCATTGATAGACATTTTCTTCACAAGCCATCTTCTAAATTCTTAGTGCCGCGCAAATCTAAGAAACAAAATGCGAAATTTTTTATCAAAACTCTGCTAGCACCCGTACTACTTATGGTTTGCAGGGCTCAAGCTTAACCGGATGGGCGGCTGGTTGGTCTGTTGCAACCTATTTGGCAACCTTTCACTAGTTCATTGTACTCAATCTCATTGTATTTGCCGGTTTTAGCTTGAATACCAGGCCAGTCGATTGGAGAGAACAGGACGGTAGTAACTCAGTCAATCAGCACAGCCTGTTCTCGCTTTGACTGAACAGGAGATGTGCGAAGCATGAAACCAGTATCCTCGATTGCACGTCAGTTGTTACCCGTGAACGTATGTGCATCTTTGTTCTTGATTTAGAAATCATCTACATAACCAAGACCTGAAGGCTGCTTCAGTTTGCTGAGATGCTTTCCATTTACAGACGCCATCCACTCCCCTTCCAGCAGAAGGAAACGGTCATCTATCCGGAACGGCCGTGTCAAATGGACGACTTCTTTGTTCGTGTGTGGTTTTTGTGTATATGTCTGTACGCGTGTCCAGTCGCGCATTTTTCCTGAGTGAAACTGTTTCATTTCAGTATATAAGTGTCAACACTGTAGTAAGTGCATGGAAAGATGTGACGAATTTTATCAGGAAATGAGCCGTGCGGTCAGCTCCTTTTGGCACTTGTTTACAGACTTATTGTAACTTACGCTCAAAGGGACGGTACCAAGCTTGTTATAAGTAATTCCGTCCTTCTGGATCCGATTACCTTGTTTCCTGAGGGCAGGTTATAAATTACAAAATCAGAATATCGCATGCTCTCATTGCCAAGCTTCCTAGAAAAAAAGAACCGAAAATGCTGGAATAAAGCCGTTAATTCGGAATTCGAACAAACCCATGTGAACGGTGTATTGCGCGACGCCTGTTTACAAGAATGAGAGGATAAACTGTAATTGGTCAAACTAAGGCACATATCATGATGGATTTCATACTTTGAGTGAAGCACAGCTCTTCATTCGTCTTCAACAGTTTCTATCTCCTGCCACTCAGATTCTCCATCAGAAGCCTCCGGCACATGCGGGATGCACCAACGCCGAACGAATTCAGAACCCAGTATCACTGTAATTTTGGAACCAATCTAAAGTATTTTAATAAAAGGGAAATTTCTGCCCTCTTGCATAGTCCCGGATCCTGTAACTCGTAGGCAGCCAGCTTAGGAGTGTTTCCTCTCCAAAATCTATACTGTGGAAGACAAGGTGGACCTATCTTCTGCATCTCACAAATGAACGCCCACTTGATTTCACCGGATTGTTTCTTGAGTGATTGCACGTGTTGTCAGGTCTAGTCTTCTTTTTGCATAACCAGTGGCACAGATTCTCGAGGCGAAAGCAGTTAATCTTATTCCTAGAGCTCGGAAAAAGAAAGCGAACGGAAGACCGTAAATCTCTGCATTTCGCCAAGATTTCGTACAACTCACAGAATCTGCCACTTATGTACAAGCCCTGGCAAAACGCCGTCTGAAGTACAAGATAACCGAGCAGAGAACGGCGAATCTTACGTGAGCTCATCCCGGCTTCCCTCTCGCTAGATGAATCTATTTCACAAGATCCCCTCTGCATCTTTCTATTACTTTCTCGCAAGAAGTAGCGAGAAAACCTCTCTCAGCTGCGTGCACACAAACAGGATGAGCTTAATCAACAGGCTTTCTGACGTCCGACGTGTAATGTAAATTTACCTCTCTTTGATTTGCAGAACTGTACTTCAAAAACTTACTAACAAGATTTATTTTAACTGTCACGTGTGCGTTGTATACAGCGATGACTCCGCATGCAGGGGAAATTGTGGTGCGACGAGTTTCGCTGCTAAGAACATCCCGACATCCGTTTGCACCGAGGAATTTCAGTTCGCCGAAAATCGTGATACTAGTTGGCTGCAGATGGCAGTGTAAAGGCGGGACATTACAAATAAACATCGCATTTCTTGAATCCTCATGCGACGCATATGGTTAACGCGCTTATCTTGCTAACCCCAGACACCTTCCATAGCTTAAGCGTTTATCCCGTCTACGTGTTATGAGTGAGTTAAATGTGCCCAGCATGAACAGATTATTAATATTCCACTCTAACTGTGAGAATGACGTTACGGCAAAGGCCCTGAGGACAACAAAACTGCCTGAACAAGCATCCTTCGGATCAGATTCTATCTCCGACTTGCCTAGGTATCAAAAACCAAAGTGATTTTTTGGAAAGAATGGGCAGCAAGCTGTTAGCTGGACATGGCGATTACGCATGATTAGCTACACAGCTAAACGTGGTTTAAGCCAGAAATGTGTGAACGAAATGAATTCTTACAACTAGGGATCCCAATAGGGAAAGGCTCGCGCAAAATTGTCATTGTGGGAGTCTTTTGACCTGTCTTCCCCTGCAAATGGTCAATTGGAAAACTCCCGATGTGATTGCCATAATGTTTAGGCAAAAGTATCACCTTACCTTACTTTTAAATGTCTTCTGAGGACCAGTCCCGACTGCTATATTTTCTGTACTATGTTCTCGGAAACAGTCAGGGTGAACCTGTGCAGTACCGGCCAAGTTAATTTCGACCCTGAACTTGCTGTAAGGATTTTAACAAGCAACGCTCGGTTTCCTATCATTCCTAGGTCATCTCCGACCATATTTTCAGTAGTCCTCTTTTTTACATTGATAACAAAAATACCATGATCACAGTGCACAACTGATCAACCACCATACAACCAAGCGTTGCATAAACGAATGGGAGCCCCCTCTGATAGACGGTATATTTGACCAGGTCACTCATCTTCAGCTATGGCTGCGCCCCTGTGAAGTATATCGCGCCTTTTGAATTGGAGGTCACATAAATTGGTCAGGGGAAAAAATCTGGGTATCTGATTGTTGTCTAACTTGTATTTCACTGAGCATTACGAGAAGGTTGCAACAAAGGGGCTTGCTACTCATGGAATGAATAAACAGACTATCCACAGCACAGAATTTACAAGCTTCTGCAGGATCTGTGTTGAGGTACCGTAACTAAGTCGTATAAAATAACTTGAAAAAGACACGTTCCTTTTGAATTCCTTCACTTCTCAGCTACCCACTTGGAATATGATCAGTAGCATGTGAAAGGCGAGTCAGGATTTGAAGTTCTTGTCCACTTTACTTTTAAAGAATCTGATTTGGCTGAATGCATGCACATCTTCTTTAGACTCAGTCCTGCATAACACTCTTGGGTCTTTATACTGACAGCGGCTGACAAGGTTATGACAAAGAACTCCATAAACTCCATCTTCCACACAATGACTCGTTCCCGGTGCTAGGCCCTCAGGTCGACGCATGCCTAGTATGTGTCAAACCCAACTGACTGAATTTGGATAATTCCTGTCCCAGGCTCGAATTCGCTCGGAGACAACTGAGAGGACCGAAGGTTAATTGACGCACTGTACTGTTTATATACATTTGTAAACGGACCCCTTTGAATCAACATAGTGACCCACTTGTTCAGTGGCTAATACGTCAGTTAAAGACTGGAAACCCTTGTTCTGTCGGTTGGTTAAGTCTCTTCACAAAATTATTCGAACGTTAGTATGACTAAACAACAATTATGAAGAAAATGACGTAACAGTGCCCTTCAAGAACACGTTTGTCATCAGAATTACAACGAAGTCAAAATAACGACGAATTTTTTCACAGAAAATCGGTGCAAACCGATGACCTTCCATTGCCTCAGGTAGGCTGGTGTAAGTGCACAGTTCTATGTTGTCTTACCTAAGTGAAATCATTGTAATAAAAATGTTTCAACTCGTAACCATGTGAAAGCATTCAAAACGACCAGTGGTAATGCACTTGAATGAGTAATCGCCCTATGGGATAAGTTTTGACTAGCCAGGTTTTAGGACCTTGACTTGTATAACTTCTTCTCGTAGCCTCTCAGAGAATTTTCTGCCGCGAACGAAACTATTATCCTCCGAAGACCTTCAGAGGAACGAACCTAACGGAAAACAACGCCTCCTGAAAATCTTGTCGACTCGAACAAAGGGAGATCATGGAGTTTCTTCTGACACTCTTCCGTCAGGTTTAGACGGCTTTATACTGTTTTGCAATAGCCGGATGACGACGTTCCAACGTGGCGGTATTCTTTGTAAGGCCAGTTAGACTCGCTGGACCAATAAAATAAGCAGCCTCCAGGAATAGATTAAATAAAGTATCAAATTGAATGTTCTTAGTGACAAACCAACTGCAGATGAGCGATTACCAGCTTCCTACATCGTTATTGAGGTCCATGTTACCAAAAATGACAGCTTTTTGAAGTGGATGTCAGCGTATTTCCGAAGTTTCCACCAATGGCAAGTGCGCACACTTGTTTCTGTTGACAGTAAGACACCATTACTGAGATCATTACCTGGTGACTTTGAGGGCGGCTTCAAAGATGGAGGGACCATGGGAGTTCCGGATTCAAGACTATCCGTTTGTAAGAAGAAGTAACTGAATATTGCACCTGTCTGATAATCCGAATGTCCGATACAAACAAGCGTGCACCAACAGGTAACGCACTAAAGGGGTTTCTCAAATCACAAAACTCGGTCTATTTGAAGCCGCAGGTCAGTTACCTTTGGTCAAATTACTGTGTTCACTAAAAAGAAAAATCAAAAGTCAAAATATGCCCCAAATTCTTTTTGAAGGGTATCAAAGTGATTACCTAAAATACACTAAGAATTCTTTCGGAGAAAGTGAGGCCCAACAGAGAGCGCATCTACTCCGGATGGTGTCATATGAATGTGTCAATATGTGGTAGTACTCTCGGTTCAATACTACTTACGATGTTCGTGTATGAAGGCTATTTTTGAACCTGTCTAGAATAAGCGCAAGTCGCGTAATCAACACCGAAATCACCGATTCCAAATAAATTCCAGAAGTTCTAAAGGGTAGAAATGTTCGAATAAGTGTAAAGGGCGTCATCATTTTAAAGAGAGTTAGATGGTGAGAGACACAACTCTCAGTTCCAGGAAGTCGTGGACACTGAGGTTTACATTTAATCAAACGCTACTGTACACATCAGGAAAACTGATATCATTGCGTAGGAGTGGTTTAGCTAATGAAATCTACATGAAAACATCACTTAATTACAAAACATTCGAAGTTACCCGCTCCGAAATTAAAAGCAGACTGACTTGCCGTTGTTATCGAATAATTTCCATGCCATCCGCACACATTACCTACCCAATACGATGCGCAGCAGAAGTTTCCTTAATGTAAATCACGTAACGTTAATACGCATACTACTGAAGTTATTCACCACAGGTTCACACTTTCTCCATATGGCACAATTTATCACATCGGGAAGAAAAGTAGCAGAAATACAATACGAGGAACATTTCATTATAAGAGTACACGTTAGTGCACTCTAGGGAGAATATAGAGTAAAATCAAAATGCAGGGTTGAACTGAAAGAAAACAGAAAAACCTTCCACTATACAGTGTACAAACAGCGCGCAAAAAAATGAAAGGTAGAAGCCCACAGACATCCAGGTTTCTGAAAAGAGAAACGGATGCGTTCCAAACGAAGAAAAAAATGCATATCACGAATGTAACCTAGATGACCCTAACGTACCCGCCTGCTGGCTGAAGTTGTACTGTGGGCAGGCTGATGACATACTAATCCCGAACGGCTGATGCATTCGCGGCCGTACACATCACAACACCATATAGTCATGTAAGTGCGACCCATGACACTGGTGGTTCTCTTGCGTACCGCACTCTTCCGCTCACGGCAGTGCAATCACTGCTCACTAAACTTGCAGATGTCCATCTGGACCATATTTTTCCAGACTGTCCGATTCAACACCAAGTCTTCCCAACGTCTAAAATCGATGTTAAAACGCAAAAGGCTTATTTGTTTTACATCCTCGTATCTTCGCTTATGACCACTAGGATTGCGCTTACCTGATTTCAGTTGTACCTAAAACAGCTGTTTTGATGTAAGATAGTCGCCGATCTGATGTATGTGACCTACGCAAGGAAACTGATTCAGCATCAGCGTGGCTTTCATTCAGTCCACGTTCAATCATCGCATTGTCTTAGTGTTCGGAACCATATTCGACTACAAAATACTCACTATGCGTCTTAGACACTGCAAATGGAAACGGCTCACATAGCGCACGTTCCGTNGAGAATATAGAGTAAAATCAAAATGCAGGGTTGAACTGAAAGAAAACAGAAAA
>QNGE01010064.1:0-11159 GCA_008508345.1 Paragonimus westermani
TTCGTCGACTTCTTGCAAGTTTTACACAAGTCATGCATGCACCCGCAACCACGAGTCCGGCTACCTCCGGGGCATCTTTTAGCTCATCCGTTGTTCCAGTAGGCTTTGTGTTAACTCTGTTTTTACTTGTCCCTGTTCTTCTAACCGATCTTAGACACCCGCTGATATCCTCTGTGGAATTTTTCGAAAACTATATGACCTATTCGGACACGGAGAGGACCGATTTTTTTCGGTATGTCCATGATAGGTTTTTCCTCACTTGACGATATTGTGCACGACTCGTTGATTTTGGGTTTTCCATTACGTTGACTTACTGAAGCATAGACTAATTAACAGACTTTATTTAGACGTATTCATCTTTGGGTGTGTGATGATTTTGTTACATGCATTCCCACCTTGTTATGGCGCATTTTTTCTCGTTTCTTTCGTAATTTAAACATTTTTCTCATCTGCCGTTATCCGTCGCCTTGGTTACTTTGTTATAAAATCACGTACACAAACGCGCTCTTTTATCTTGCTGGTGTTGAGTTTCAACGTTCTGTTGGCGAGGAAATTCTGGAGCAATTTCCCAACTCTGGCCTATCTCGTGAACCTCGTTGATTTTTGAGTAGTCCTCTGATGTTGACTGTAGGACTGAGAAGGAATAATGTCTTCTTGCATTTGTGACTTACTGTCAGCGACCGACTAGATGTCGTTTGGTGGATTTTCTCCTC
Organism: Paragonimus westermani; assembly: GCA_008508345.1. Classification (NCBI taxonomy): domain Eukaryota; kingdom Metazoa; phylum Platyhelminthes; class Trematoda; order Plagiorchiida; family Troglotrematidae; genus Paragonimus; species Paragonimus westermani. The sequence goes on from QNGE01010064.1 coordinate 714, forward strand.
AGCACCCCTCGCCTCTTCTGGAAATATTATCATTCTGTGAGATGTTGACATGTCTAGGACAGCGAACTTTTTAAACTTGAGCAAAGCGGACCTTACGGGAACTTTTCTTTTATCTGTTGTACTTACTGGCTTCTGACTGTCTTCCGATGATGGTATTAAAAAACAAAAAACGGAAAGTTAGTGTTGGGAGAAGCACTTTTTCCCAGGAATACGGTATACTTCCCGAGGGAAATAGATGCTCCTATTTTGAGAACTCGAATGCCCTCCATTACTCTGGAAAATTCGAGTTCGCGCGCTTGCTTCTGATTGACCCGTTGAGTGTCCTAGGACCAAGACCACCGAAAACCTATAAATACAGCCGTTGTGAGCCACTGTTTTGCCTTCGGGCTGAGCAGCGAAAAAAGCTCGTTTGAAGGCCGTCTTTTTCCTTTCTTGTTGGGGGGGGGGTTCTAAGTTGAGTGAGTTGGGTTCGAGTACTTGCGTTGTGATTATTCGTTTAGTTTGCGACATAGTTGCGTTTCGTTCGTGATCGAGGTACTGCTCGCGGTCTTTGTGTTCGTTCTTGCTTTCCTCTCTCAGGAGGTCGTAACAGTTAGCCAAATATGACGATTTTATTCGGAAGGCAATGATATCCTTTTTGAAAAAAGAGCTCAATGTATTGAAGCCCTTCAAAACCTCTGATTTGGAAATTGATGGCTGCACAGTTCGAGATTGTGTTCCCGAATTCAAGCAAATGCGTTGCCGCTGAAACCTCTCAATTGGTGTCAGTGGCATAATTAAACATCAAACTCGTGAACTGTAGATCACGCATGGCTTTGAACTTTGATGCGACTTAATGCTCAAGATTGCATCAAGTAATGTGAGTTCCATGTCAGTTACTAGCTGCTGGTATCTCATGAGTCTTTGTTGCCCCTATTCTGAAGCAACTCCTCTAAATACTCTTTCTTGACTTGACTGAGCACCTACAAATGGTTGACATTTTACTTGACGTATATTTGTTGGGTCTAATAACGCACACGGAATTTATTGAGGAGAATGTCCTGACTTCGACGGAGCAAGGTTTAAGCAGCGGGGGACTCCTACATTTTATAACAGCTTATTATGATTCGCACTCATCAGAAGCTTCAAAAGTACCTCATCCGTAATGCGAGCTACCGAACTCGCATAGGTCGTAGTGCATTCCCTTTGAAAGTTCCCATTCCCGTATCACGGCATATGTAGGTTAGAATATCGAACTTCTTAAACGCATGTGTTTTCCTTACTAGTCTGTAAAAATGTTCTGTACCGCCTTTTGTACGAAAGTGTGAAACAGTATACTGTGTTCAAACTGCACTTATCTCCGCAGGTGGGATGTATTAATCCTGCTGCTTATGGGTCACTGTGAAAGTGCGAACTTATTCCGTTTCCGCGGACCCGTTTTTATCACTTGACCTCATCGTAACATTATTCTTGCATATTCTCATTTTCCTAGAAAAACGGATAATGAGCTTATAACGAGAAAGAACTATGTTTATATGTTCAAGAGTCAGTTCCAAGTTATCTGATAATATTACCACAACAAAAAAGAACCTTGACCAGAAAATTCACAAAACGTGAACGCCATTAACTAGGATCATTGGCAGGGTTGGCATTGTCGACCACCGAAGATGTTAGTTATCTTTTGGGACGCCTTGCTGGATCGTAACTTTGATGCGGGGGGTTTTATGTTCTGATTCCATTTCGTACAACGGCTGTCAGACTGTCACGATCAGCCTCATCCATCAAACACTGTGTGCGCCTTAACAAGCGTTGGGTTCCTTAAAACTGTAGTGGACAAGTGGGGATGCGCTCGACCCTCGTCCACTAACAATTTGAAACGCCTTTCCTGAAGAGCAGTCGAAACGTAATCCCATCAGGCATCGAATTGAAAAAACGCGTCAGGGTTTGGAAACAAACCGCATATTTCCAGCAATTTCAGGGAATATGATAAACAGTTAGTTCTAGCGTAATCTGGGACCAACGACAGCAACGAGGAGAAGAAAGAAGAGAAGCGCGAGATGGGCCTCAGCCCACTCAGCGACACTCAAAAGCGCGCCAAGAGAGAAGTGCGTTAAACAACGCTCGAAATGGTCCAGGTCGAACGACCTTAAATAATGGAACGATAGATGAGTCGTTAGGAGAGAAGCAAACATTCGTTGCTTACAATTAGTTGCACGGCTGAAGAAAGTGGCACCGAGTTCATATTAGGTCTCCCGTAGCAGGCACACAGAATCATGCGTACAGAACAGACAAGCGATAAAACATGGTTGCAGCTGGGATCCTTAGAGAAGCCACACGACTGCTGGTCACTACAAAACTCATTTAGGCCAAGAAGAGGTTGTTGCATTGATTAATCGGCAGTCTGGTCATTCCAGAGATGTTTTACCGATCCTGCTTGTCACTAGGTCTGTGTTTCGACTACACGTTATCATACTTACCTGTCCGGCGCCACTGGGGAGGAACTCTTCAGCCTAAAGGTTTTTTTGCGATCTCTCCTTGTTACCTGTCTTCTTGTAGGCACGCTCTTTTGCCGGGCTATGGCTGTTTCACTGGTACATTGGGAATCTCGCTTTGAACACTTCATTCATTTAACTACTTACTTTTAGTGATCTTGTCTAAGTCTAACCATTCCAACTGCTAATCGTATGGTCATAGGTTGTCTTTTGTGTCCATGATCAGTTTTAGGTTGGTAACATTGAACCTGTATGTTACTTGGTATGTTGTGTGAGATAACGCACATTGTGATGCAAAAACCTAGATTTGTTTACTTATTTGACACAGCCGGTCTTCAGTTCATTTTCGAGTTTTACGTCAAAAGCCATTGACCTCTTGTTGAAGCCTTGTACGCACTTTGTGCCCCTGTAGCACTTTCAACGAGAAAATCGCGAAACACCTTACGGACGATGTTTTGTGCGTAACTGTACTCCCCAGATGTTTTCAGAACAGCATCTTCCTTGATCCACCTAGTCATGGTCTGATTGCACAAATTCTTCATCCTTATGACGGTGAGTTATGGTGTGATGTGTTCATGCACACTTTCGTATAGTATTCGCTTTGCTTCTGACTTGTTTATACTTTTGACGTCTGAATGGTAGTTTCGTATCAGTTGAAATCCGTTTTTCCCAAGTCTGTCATGATTAATAAAGTCTTTGGTTTTAGACGTGATGATAACCTGTCACGGCTAGCGAGCTCTTTGAACTACTCTTGTTTTTTTGTGTGTGGGGCTTTCGCCAATGTTCAGCTGGACAGCCTCTGAATTCACAGTGTCGTGTGGTCAGGCTCTAGTCTACATATGTATCTGCGCTACCCCCGAAGGATACAGCCCTCACTTAAACATGATCGGGATCATCGTTATCTGCAGCAATATTTCGATGGTTGATTCTGACGCATAACTGCCATACAACCGTGAGAAAAGAGCATTAGGGTTAGAATTAGGGCTTATTTCAGAAATACTGTCTAAATTCAGTCGCTCGACCTCAAGACGCCTACACATTTCCAACCCGTACCCTTGCTATTCTCGTTGATATTCAACATGGGCGTCGATTGGACTCGAGCCACTGACAAAATTGAATACCCAAACACAGTGCTCTCTATCGGCTAAGCGGTGAAGCCCATCTGGGTGCTCATAAATTTCATGTTTGGGCCCACCCAAACCACCGTGTTCTGTGGAAGCTGCCAAATGACCCAGGAAATTAACTACCCGGGCAGGATTTCTGAAGTAGTTCACGCTGGAATCCATTAGTACCACGGCTACTCCTTGAACTTTGTATTATTGGTGAGTGTTGTGACAGGTTTGGTCATTTAGAGAAAACAATTAAAAAAATCCATGCTATGACTGGACTCTAGTCAACGGTCAGGCGGTTCTATCCAGGCAGATGGAAAGGTCCGCAGTTTCAAACGAACTGCCTGCAATAAAGAAGATGGGGGCGGAGCTCACCCGTCTTTCGTAGTGGTTTAAACTCTGGAAGTCTGTTAGACCCGAGAATACACTGCACACTAGGATAGTTGAAATCACCAAACTTATCTTGTAGCATATCGTTCACGACGAAGTTGAACAGGAAAGATTGGATCCGACGTCTTCTGCTAACACTACCCTTAGTAATGCACCTACTAAGCAGTCGCTCATAAACTCTCTCACTCTGCCCACAGCGTGAGCGTACACCCATCTTGAGTGATTGATATGTTTATCCGGAACTCCTTTGCGAAGTAGGTGGCTCCGGAATATGTTACAGGTAATCGAATCGAAGATGGCCCCCAGGTCTAGAAAGGCTACGACTGCCGGCTGCGCGTGGGTGCACCGATACTGCAAGACTAGTCGCCAGGTAATATTGTGGTCGGTATACTCATGGCCAGGTCGCAATTCCGCCTGTTCTTCACGGATATGATTTTCTTGTGGGTTCGGTGAACCGATTCACTACTGAACTAGTGTTTAATCTGGAAAGGACAGAAATAAGACTGATTTTTCTGTGGTTGTCACTCGGAGGTGACCTTCCTTTTCAGAACGAGAATTGCTTTGGATGTATACCAACCATAAGGTATCCCTCCAGGTTTCTAAATCGCCAAAAAAAGTTGTCAGTTCTGATATCGATTCCTCATCGTCGTCTTTGTAAGAGAGCGTGGAAGAAGACCTGAACCAGGGGTCTTGTTGCACTTCTCGACCGCTTCTGATAGTGGACCGTCTTTAACACAGTAACTGCCCATTCGGGCTTACTCTTTCATGTAATCCTTTCCAAGCCACCTCAACCGCTTCACACGGTTCAACCCATCCGTCAAGTCGACGCAGGTTGAGGACCATAAATGAACGCTCTCTTTCACATTTGGCTCCGCTAACACCATATACCATTCAAGTCGGCTATTCGTCTCTTTTTCAAAGGAAGACGACCAGGTTGAGTACTAAAGTCACCCGTTGGTCTGATGATGTTTGAGTTTTTAGCCTGTTTCAGAGAATTTGTGGTGGCATGTGATCAGATTTTTCGGTGGCATCCGAACTACGGTCAGTTGGACGTGCGCCTACCTGTTCGATAACACTTTTTTTCTGAGCTACGTTAACACACTCTGTCGGATGCACTAAGTCTTAGGGTGCATAGACGACCATATGCTACGATCCAGTCGAGCAAACTTTCCTGTTTTGTTATCCAATGAGTGCTCCCTTCCGGCATGATCGCAAGATATAGCTTCGGTATCGCTCAAGGCTATGAAACGGAAGCGGTTGGATCGACCGTAATCTTGATACAGGTCTAAGTGAATAACAGTGTCAGAATAATATACCCATGTCAATCTTCGTGCTTATCGGAGTACTCACTAGAGCATGTTGGTGAACTGTTTGTCAGGGAGTGCGAATGATAATAGTGCCAATAGTTATCGGCCATATTAGCTTATGAAAACAACTGTGACATGTAGGTGTAAGAAAGTTACGAAACGTGAATAGGAAGCAACCCGGGAAGTAGGTGATGGTTAAATAATGTCACCATCAGAAAACAGTAACCTCCGATACTTCCCGATTGCTGACATTGCTGAAAAGCTTGGGAGGCCCCAACCCGAATCTAGAACTCAAACTACTGACCATCGAGACAACTGGAGGTCTAGTTTTCTCGGGGTACCCTAACCGGTAACTTAAATGTTTGATTCACTTAGCAGCGAGGGGCTCACCTAGTCGATGCACACAACAACTAGGACATTGCTGTTCGTATCTGGCTACAGCTATGTACGATAGATCTACTCAGGGTGAAATTAGGACGTTAAGCACTATTAACTATTTCGTCTGTGTTAGATAATACGTCCGCATTCGGGATCACCCGTTTGGCGTTGGAAGTGCTCTCTTAGTTCTTACTTGATTGAAAGCATTACAACCGTAAAAACGTTTCTCCTCTGTGCCCATAGAATCGTGCCTCACTACCTATGCACGCTTACACAGTCAGTGATGTGACGTATACTGTTATAATCAGAAATGGCCATTCGAATGCAAGTAGGCGTGTTCCAGGTATTTTTCTACCAGTATATGCTGGTATTGATGATTGATGACTGCCCAACGTGAAGTATAAACTATTTTTTGACTGATTATCGGAATACTGCTGACCAGATAGGTGAAATCTGTGAAGGTGGTTGAGACGTAATGAAAAGTTTGTTCATTGTAAACGGTTTCTCAAAAGTGATGCACCTGCTATGTTGGGAGCAGAGAAAGCACATTCTCCTGAATGCGTACCAACACAACTGACGCCATTTATCCGTCTCCATGTCCACACTTGTTGGACAGTTGCATGGTAATCGTCTGTACTGACCACATCCAAGGTTTGTTTTGGTACTGGCAGTTGTCAATCAAAAATCAAAAATTGAATAACCAATGCGACACGACAAACGGATAATCTGGGCAGAGCACTCATGATTTTTTTTACAGACACGGAAGCAGAAGGCTCTAAGTTTGGCAAGTAGACTAAAAGGCTTGTCGTGCGTTTTACATTTTTAGGTGGCCACTGGAATAACAATCATTCCAGGACTGGCGCACTTAGCTGATTGGAACATCACTATACACATATGAGACTGCTTAAGATGTAACATCCGTCTGAACGGAACTCTGATACAGAACTTGATTACATTACTGCAAAGGTGGTCGAAACGTAAAGTTTTACATTCTGCTCGTAATATCGTTTTTTCGAACCCGTGAAACGTAACGCTGAAACATTTCCACTACGGTCGTACCATGTTCGGTACAGATATTCCTCAAGATTCAACCTCTTTCGCTAGCTGCCACAAAGAGTTAATTTCTCCGTTCGGTCGCTCGCTTTGGGTAGCATCAACGGGTAAACAGCAAGAAAGTTAAAAAGCGGGTACTTGATATTGAGTGCCAAACAAGTTCCTTTGTTCAATATTTAGGTTCACATCGACTTAGATGGTCAAGCGATGTATTGTTGTAACATGCAACAGTGTGGAGACACTGTTCTCTATAGGACGGGGCAACGAATGGTAACAAAAACTGACAAGTGTGAGTCAGAGGCCCAATAAGTCAGGCACACAACCTATATAGTGAAAAACCCAAATGGTGTCAATCACACGACAGTCAACTTCTTTACACTAAGGATCCCGCCTGATCGTCTGTCACAGTGAACACTGTTTGTCTATACTGTGGCCGACCGACCTAAGGTGCGGGGTGAAGCTATCTGGCTGATGACGCCCAATTCATAGTTCGATTGTTTGTTTACGAGGTGTAGGCACCTTGATGTTGAATGTTTGCAAACGATTTTTTTGTAACTAGGCCCCTTCCCCTTCTTATTTCTTACCCAGGACTTATGGTTGTATGGCAGTTAACCATCAGCGAGAACCATTTTCTTTGATGATTATTATTACGCTTTGTCAGTAGGTTTCTTTGTAACTCATTTTGGGATTATTTTCCTCTCGGTCTTCACATCCATTAAGTACCTGGGGTGTGAAGGCAGGAAAAAACGTGAATCTTTAGGACATAAACAAGTTGTGGAAATTTCCGGCCTGCGTGCTAATCTCCGGTTTAGCCTGCTTGTACTTTAAGGTACATTTGATAATAGGAATTGATCGCAGTTTAACGGTGGAGCCTAGACTCATCACCTGCAAACTTCTATGCCGTATTATTGTTAAAGACAAACTGTGTTCCAGCTAGAGTCAAACTGAGTGAATCGATGACAGCGCTAATCTGATCGATGCACAGTCTGACCAATCAAAGTATACAAGTGCGGGTGCAGGGCAATCAACTGTTTATGTGACCCTGACTGACGGCGAAGGAATACTTGTTTTACCGTCTGATAGAACACAGTCGAATCGATTTAGAGTAGTCTTACGAGGTTTGCAGCGCTTATGGGCGGGTCGTCCTTTCATACCTTCAGAAAAGGTCCAATCGCTGGCAAGATGCCCAAGCATTGTTGTTTCAACCCAGCTAGACTGTATGCACAGCGAACCACATAGTTTAATAAAAAAAATCGTCCAACAAAGCACGTTATTATCCAACTCACACGTCCTCGTGTCACGCGTGTGCCCGTGTTTATGAACCGGAATTCCAGTCCACAATACAGCGGCGGTTTCCGCTTGCCTATCGTGTGCACTTCTGCCTGGTTTTAAGCATGTGGCTGACGCTTTCTGTTGTAAATTTTGTCTGTCATTTCTCACTCGTTGAGATTTTGTTAGGTGTTGGCTCGTCCGGTCGCTCGTGTTGTCTGCAATCCACCGGCCATGGGCTTCGACCGTATCTCATCACCACATCCAGATATTTCACGGGGTGTTGGAATAATCCCGTCTCGGAATTGGTTATCCATCACAACAGTTCGTGTACATTTGTTTCCAAAATCTACTGTTGTACAACTGATTGTCCGAATATTGCAAACGTCTTGTTAGACGCGCTCGCGTGTAATCGAGAGAATTCGCATGTTGCGTGACAAGTCACATGACCATTGGCTATGAAGAACGAGTTCCTCCTCTGGGCAAGCTCATACGACGATTGCTGAGTGCCGAGTGGAGCTGTTGATAGCTATATCCCCGCGAGGTGCTGGTGAGCCCACAAGCGGTGAAGTACGCGCCTCTTGTAAAGCATGTGCGAGTAAAAGTCTTTCGGTTTCAGTCACTATGACAGAAATCTGGACGTCGGTACTGTCAACCATGTATGTATGTATTTATGCTGGCTAGTTTTACTACACTTTCAGACCGTCACACCGTACTAACCTCTCATTTTCCTACAAATCTATATCTTCAGACTCTCAGCTGGACGATAAAAACCCCGCGACTGAATCGGATGTTGATCATCGTAGCTGTGTTTCATACACCGCGTTCACCACCTACCTCATGCCTCTCATATTGAGCAAATTTCGTTTACACGAACGGCTCACACGTATAATTTTGCTGACAAACTTCACCGGCTATGTACATCTGTTCCAACCAAATGATCTGAGAGACACAGTACTACCCGAAGTAAGTTTTATTTCACAGTTCTTGTTGAGCTTGGTGATTTTTCACTTGAGTTTGTTCTGCCTACTCTCAAGGTATTGTGTGATGACGCCCTGTTCATTTTGGTAATCAGTTGGAATTAGTCAAAGAACACAACATTCAATCTGTTATGTTTATTGGGCATTCCGCACTGTGAATATTACGGAACGATGACAAAACGGTATGTAAATAACATCTATGTAACACTCACATCGACGTATGACGAGCGTGAAAAATGCCTTCACATATGCATGGATAAGCGTGATCTCGAAGACAGCATGGGCACGGAAAGTCATTTGGATCAGCTAGTCTCCCGCGTTTTGGAAATCACTCAAACTAGTCCCAGTTAGACTTCACAGTCGTGTTTTTCAGATCAGGCGTACCTGAATCCTCCTGGAAGTTTCTCAAGACTGAGTACTTTCCTCATTCTTGTTCGATTTTAGCCTGATAGAATGATGGGAGACTCCGACGTTCATGGAATCCAAGCCTTTACGTCCGGATCGGTAGGAAAGTAACGAGTTTGGATTGCAATGACGACACCTTCCTTGAGGCACACTTATTAGATCTTGTCCCCTAGTTTTCTCAATCTTCTGGGGATGCAATTTACGGCTCCTAAGTGCAAGGTGTTTCATGAAGATTGTGACGATACCGGATATTTTAGGTTGACAACTAAGTTTCGGAAGCTGTTCTCCATTTTGCGTACTTGAGCTGCATTTCGAATTTCCAGAATGTAGAAAGTGGAATTGAGAGTGTGATTTCCATAGTGTGGACAGTGCTGTGTAATTTCGGGAACGTCCCTGACATCTAAAGTGTGCTTCACTGGACACAAGTCGCGAACTTATGAGCACCATCATAATAATCTAACTGTGCGATGTGGCTGTTAACGGCCGAAGCTATGAATCGTGTTAACATGTATTACTTTCGATATTTACCCTCAGTTGTGTAAGTATGATGACACCAGCGGGCAACTGGTGCGAAGGTTCCGACAGAATTACCACACTGAAGTTGAATCAAGTTTCCTCACGTAAACTGTGAAACAACTATGGACTTATATTAATTATGAATTTTGTCATGGTTTTCTGTCATAACTCCGTGGCCAAGGTGTCGGCGGCTGGCTTTGCTCTCATGTCACATTTTACCGCATCACCAATTCGTCTCATTCCCTCCTCCTTTGTCGAATAACTCTGCTTGGTGAACTTCTGACCTCGTTTTCATGCACACACCAGAGACTTACTTCATTTATCGCTCACGATTGAAATAATAACCAAAATGATAGTGTGTCAAAAATCAAAGTTCCCTCGTCTGATGAACGCAAGCCCCCACTCGCTCCCCGAACCCGAGCCGCATTTAAGCTTGTCGCCTTTAATGGTGGAGAACTTGTGCGAATAGGTCAGCAGGAAACTCTTGCACGTACTTTGGAGACCCTCACCATCAATATCTGTTGCCTTGCTGAAACACGGCTTCAGGATTCTCGGTGAGTTCTGCACC
>QNGE01010066.1:0-11156 GCA_008508345.1 Paragonimus westermani
ACGGCGCGCAGAGTTATCAGAGATAAGATTTTACAGGTAACGCACCATGTCATCTCGTAATATCCTTTTATCAGGTTGCTCCTGCCAGTGAGTCAGCAACAGAAACCGTGGACCTGGACGAGCAAAAACAAAAAAGCTTTAGCTATCATATACACAATATATTTATGTTCCCTACATTGTTGTTCTTGCTCTTGTTGCGATGCAGCGGTGACTGACGCGTGTTTTCCATTTGGAGCGGTTTGCGCAGAGAATAAAAAGGTTTGGTACGCTAAATTACAGGGTTTAGGGTACGGCAACCTGGGCGCGTTATATACAGGGGTTTCAGTCGTTAGGCTGGTAGGCGTAAGCTGAGTTGGCAAGCAGGAAAATCGTAATGTTATCTGAAGAATAGGAGCTCGCAAAATTTTTTGGCCGACAGCCGGTCTGGCCATGCCGGAATGGGTACGACACGTGGCCAAACGTGGGCTGACTCCGGGCCTACTCGGGTTTGTTTGCTGGGCTGTAGGTCCTTTTGGCAGACGCAACACAATCGAAAACGCAAGGTATCCGTTTCAAGGCAACTTGCCTTCCAGTTCGTGGGTCAACAATCAACCTAAATCGTGAAAAATGGATGCATGTACTCACCAGACCACGCCAAACGCTACGTAGCTGAGAGACTTCTCAAAGCAGGAATGATTTGTTATGCAAGTCCGAGAAGCCGGAAGTCCGCCTTTGAAAACGGGGACGTTTGGCACACCAACAGTGCAGCATCCATTTAGATTGGAAAAAAGGAGTGCAAAAGATCATCGGAGCTCTGACGCTATGCGAATTATTCAAAGCAGTAAGCGTAGTGATGATCACACGTTCAAGTGAGAACAGCCGTACACACTCTGTGGATGGGAAAGTGGTTTCACGGCATGAACTTGACATGCGACCAAACATGAGAACGCGTCGAAGCACACAATTAAGCACCCGAAACAGCCAAACAAGGGATCATGGGTTCACTGTCAACAGTTAACAACAATGAGGAAACTGGAGAAGAATCTATGGGGCATTTATCTTTGAACGTAATTCAAAACATATGGTCTGAACGCGTGGTGCTGTGTCCACACTTCATTGCTATGTTTCGTGAGTAACACGAAGTTTGTTTCAAGTTTTCCCGCTGTAATTAATTACTCATATTTATGTTCTACTGGTGCCCTGTGCATCAAAAGCTGCATAGGGCTACTGTTATTTGTTGTCGGATAACAAAATAATTCGTTATTTATTTAATTACTTCTGATGGTTGAGAACAGTGGTGGGGTTGTTCGTAGATCGATTTGGTGGTTTTGGAATTGATATGCTCGCCGGGCTTGGCAAACGTTTCATCACCGAAAGCGGTAATATCATCAGTGCGTGAGTGTTTTGCCATATACGCTGACACTAAACATGACGTGAGGAATGGCTTCAGGGTAGATTTCGTCTGACTTCCTTTGTAAATATGGCAGCAATAGCTTACGCAGATAGTGTTGCAGAACGAAAGGAATCGTTTGCGCCTCCTCTGCAACACCAGATGTTGCTGGTTAACAACAACGGGGAAAATGAAGAAGAATCTACGGAGCATTTATCTTTTGAGCGTGAATCAAAAAGTTTGATCTGAACGCTTGCAGCGATGTCCACATTTCATGGCTGTATTCAGCAAATCAAGTTTGATCAGTGAATTCGATGGGTGATGGACGAAATTAGAAGGCAATAGCTTTCGATGGTTCCGTCTCTCCGGGAGAGGAATCTTTGCATCAATGGGATAGTTACAGGTCGCAACGTTTCTTGACTCTCTCGGAGAAGTGAAATAGAGAATGACTCATTGCACGCTCACTGCTATTAGGGACGTAAGTCTACAGTGAGGGCGAATATGCATAATCAATTACGAGCTATTCAACAGACGGACATGCACACGTCGCTGTGCACAGGAGAGTATGTTGGCTCACGGACTAAGTGTTAGGGTGGCGCTCCAGACGAATTTCGAACTCAGCCAATGTCGTGCCACTTACGCTACGTTCTGGCAGAGTTTGAGGCTTCACATACCCGAACCGAGAAGAAACTCCGTCTTAACTCAAGTCTGCTGCACGAAGGTTTTAGTCGCAATGGATGCCCTCTGAGCAAGCTAGTATCCGCAGAAGTGAGCAGAGATCTGCAAGGATGGTAAGGGGCCCTCATGATCATGGACGCCAATATTAGGTCAACCCTCTCTCCACGGTAATCCAGGGAGAGGAGATTTGGTTCTCGAAGCCGCTCAAAGTAGGGTTTTGCACTCAACCGACGAATTGCTTCCGTCGCGCGCCTCTGGACGGTTGCGAAAATAAGTTTATCCCTCTGGAAGTTAGGAGACCAAACGAGGCCACTTTGTTTGAGGTGTGGACGGATAAAGCTGGTGTACAGATTATAGAAACATGATCGCTCAAAATTTTCAAGCGTACTTTTTCAGAAGAGCTTTCACACTTCCAGCTTTCTTTCTGCAGACGTCGGTATTGGGAGGACACGTGTGGTCGCGCGTTACAACGGTTCCATTGTCTCTTTCTCCGTTCGTGACTCTGAGTGGCATCCGGTTGTCGGTGTTAATGAACCCGGGCTTACGCCTGATGCCTTTGCAGTTTGGGGCAGTAAATTTAACGGAGTTTGATTTAGAGCAGTTGAAAATGGCACTAATGTCAGACCTTAGGGCGCTCGCCGCAGAGCTACTCTGCCCGATACGCCAGATTCTATCACCGTCGGCAAATAGCACACTGCTGACTACACCTCCGTTGGTAGGACGCTGACGACGAAAGATGAAACTAGTGGCCTCGGGACGGGACCCTCAGGCGATCCGCTGCGTTCGAGTCTGGCAGAGGATACGGAGGAATCCACCCGCACGCGGTAAGAACGGTTTCACTGGTAAGATTCGATAGGGCGGAGAAAGTCACTATTGACACCTCAGCGATGGAGCTTGTCGAGTAAAACTGAATGCTTTATTCGATAGAAGGCCTTGAGGAACTGGAGGAAAATAGCATCAACCCCCTTTCATCTGTCGGCAGCAGTGGTCCACTGGTCTATAGTTGTCAGCAAATTTGTAGTGCACGAGCGGTCGCGAAGGACGCCGTGTTGTTTGGTGCAGAAGAAGGCTTGTGTTAAAAGATACTTGAATGAGGAATCGTGGCCCAGCGCTTCAAGGACCTTTGACAAACAGAATAGGAGGACGATAAAGCGATCGTTGTACGACTTATTGCTCTGGCTACATTTGAAGATGGAGGCGATATTCACTGACTTCCAGCCTTCAGTCACCGTCCGTGCAGCAATTGCCTGTGTGAACAAGGGACCTAATGGGGCAGCTAACTGTACAGCCCCGTGAGCAAATATTGGGGCTGATATACAGTCTGGCCCCGGGGATGTGAGTTTAATTCCCCGAAGTCCCCTAAGCACAGCACCCGCTTTCGAAGTTCCTCCGAAAGTGTTGACACTTCTTGCCACGGAGAAGCTCGGTATGCCGTCGTTAAACACAGTGCTGTGGAAGTCGGTTTGGGTTTCAGAAGCTTTACCATCTGGACTAGTGAACCCTTGCGAGCAGGCTAGCTGGGGCATACTGGCTTTGACTTTACGAGTGTTCGAAACTGTTACTTATAGGTTTTTTGGGTCCCTGAGGAAGCGCTCGGTTAAGCATCGTTAGAAATCTGGTTGATCACCTCTGATTAGTTTGGTGTCATGATTTTGAAGTCGCGCATAAGGATGATGACGATTTGTATCCCCTGATATTCTCAACAGAGACCGTGCGGGACGGCAACTGCTGTTGCTCTCTACGGCGGTTTTTGGGATGGAAAAATCCATGGCTTAGCGAATAGTACCCGTGAATCAGTTGCACATTTCCTCAACAGACAGTGATGAGTTGAACTGACCTCAAGAAGCGTTAGTTAAAAGTACGTCCAATGTGTTCACCCCAATCCTCCGGAGGTTCCCATTCGGAACGTTTGCTCTGAAATCAAGCTCAGAGCTGAAAATAAGGCCGAAAGTTACCACGACGTGAACGCTCGGGCCTAGCACAGCGTGTCATTTTAAACTGTGGGTATTACGGTCAGTTGAGTGTATGTTCGAAAACATTCGAGCGATCATGTTTCTACAACCTGTACACCAGCTTTATCCGTCCACACATCAAACAAGGTGACCTCGTTTGGTCTCCTAGCTCCCAGAAGGACAAACTTATTTTCGCAACCGTCCAGAGGCGCGCGACGGAAGCAATTCGTCGGTTGAGTGCAAAACCCTACTTTGAGCGGCTTCGAGAACCAAATCTCCTCTCCCTGAATTACCGTGGAGAGAGGGTTGACCTAATATTGGCGTCCATGATCATGAGGGCCCCTTACCATCCTTGCAGATTTCTGCTCACTTCTGGGGATATTCTGGCTCATGCTTGTTCTTGTTTTTCCCTTTACAAGACTTTTGTTGGACATCCTACTTTGGAAGAAAGCTGCTCCACGGTGCTTCCGCATTGCCCCGAATTTGGTCCACGGATAGTCTGAGTGGAAGCGGCTGGCCTGCATGTTACAGTACCAGTCTGTTAGAAAGTTTCGTAATCATTATCATGAATTTCAATGTAAAGAAGGGAATCGGTGAATGAGGAACAAATTGGGCAGGGAACGTGGCCATCGACATCCTACTGACACATAACAGTCATTGGACTTTCAACGCAAGCATCTACTTCAACACCCAGGTGCCAACTGACGTGGGGAAATTTACCTTCCCAGAGGAATGTAACTCACTCTGGTCCAAATTCTAGTCTCATGGTCCTAAACTGCTCACTGTTGTTGGTGTTTACCGTTCACCGTTGCGTAAAGCACCTGACGACGAGGCCATTCTCGTTGCCCTAGACCGGCCCACGTCCAACTGTACAGCCGCTTCTCATAAGGACTGCGGGTTTTCTGAATCTTTGGCAATGTTGACCCATGAGAAGGCGTGGACACAGGATGAAGAACTATCAACAGGGTGCCGTCCGAAATTTCCAAAAGGCAGACTTCAACGCACTAAGGACATTCTCAAGTACACTCAGCCTTTCATCTGACTTACTGAATTCAAAATACCCTTCTTTGTAAGATGGTGTCCACGAAGTTGACGCGGCATTTATTGCTTGCAAACTATGGGGGTCCTTATTCCGTGCGCTAATTCTGCAGAAAATACGTCGCATTCTCTGTATTGATTCTCGTTCATTCTCTAAGCAGAAGCTAACTGAAAAGCCGGAGGATTTGGTGGTCTTTTGTCTCGCACGGAACATATTCAAGCCTCCTCAAACCCACAAGTGGTTACCGGGGTGTTCAGGCAGTCGTTCTGAATGTGGTTCCACCAAACTTACATCCCATTCTCCCCGAGAGTAACCTTCGAAACTTACTCATGACAGCTGACTTCTCTGTGCTTGAAGTCCAAGATCTCGGGCTTAAGAGTAACACTTATAGTGCAATAGGATCAGACGCGATCCATCCATGTATCCTCGGAGAAGCGGTCCTTGGTTTGGTGGTGCTCCTCTTCAATCTGCTCAAACAGATAATCCGGACCGGCAGGTTTTTGGAGGCAGGAACAGGCTGTACGAGTTTGAAGCCTAGTAATATCGTAGTTTACTGCCCACCCCAACACCTGATAAGTACTCTCAACCAATGCTTCAAAACGTGCATTTGGAATTTTCCGACAGCTTTTTAGTAAGAAATTGAAGCCACTTTTTTTCTTCTTAGAAGCTGCCCTCCGTCCAAGCTGATTATACTACGTTCGGTGCAGAACTGCTTACGATTGATCACGCTGTTCGTTACCTACGTAATTTCTTGGAAGTAGTTTATTTCTACTCTTCTGACTGACTGTAAATCACTTGTTCAGACGTTCAACTCCTTATAGAACAAACGTGCTGTCGTGAAATCCGTTATCTTTATTCTTTTGCACAGCTTAAGACAAACACTCCCCATATTCCGGGATCCGCCTTTGGTCTCACAGACGCTGCTTCCAGACTGTACACTGATGCGACTTTAACTTCATCTGACATGAACCCGGAGAAAGTGGCACATGAACCGCTCGGTGATGGAGAGCTATCTCATTCTGAATCCGCCTCAATTCTCCGGTAGTTCATCATCAACCGTCCTCATTCTGACTCCACTATCGTGCGCCACATTTCTACACCCACTGTTCGACCATTTTTTCACTCATTTGACATAGACCGTCGATCGACTTCCCGTATTCGTTTCTACACCCGGACTACGCATCACTCTCAAACCAATCACACGGAGTTTCGTCTGGCCTGGTATGGACCGGGAATTACGCAATTGAGCACCCCACATACTGTCTGGATATTTATTTGGTCCACCTTTAGACTTTCATTTCTGATTGTTCACAAGCCTTTCATTCATGAACTAGTTTGTGGCACTGTTGTCTTCGGACTGGGCGGCATAAAAAAACGCTGTCTGGAGGTCACTGTTTACACTATGCTCATGCATCAGCGTCGATTAGTTGGGTTGGCCTGGTAGGTGCGGATTGGTCGTGTATACATCGTAGCCTGTTGTTCATTATCGTTGACCGTCGTTATGTTATCCGCCGTATCATCTAACCGCCATTTTGCTATCTATTTACACACTCGTAGGTGTCAGATTCAGTTACAGGAGAAAGAGAAAAACTAAATCATCTAACCACGAGAAACAAAAAAATGGATGTTTGTAACAACTAAACAGAATCAGAAAAGAATAATAACTTATAACCAATTTTTTCAGATTTACTCCTCGTCGCGTTCATGACTGTCGAGATAGTAATTTAGTGCAAACGTGCACTAAATCAACGTTTCCCGGGGGTATACACAACGAGTATCAGAAGCGATTCGAGAATACGAACAAATGAATGAGACCAAAGTATACTACTCAGAAATTACCACAGGTCTTCACGAGTGCTCAACGGCACCGATGCGCTGATGTAGCTAGAAAGTCTGAGGATCCGACCATCTAGCGTGCGAGCAAGCCGGAAGTGTGCATGGCCCCATCGGCGCCCGTAGGCCGACAAAAGTGTGAACAAGCAAACGCGGTCGCATACAGCATGCGAGCGGAAACACAGATGTTTATGAACCTGAGTAGAATGTGAACTAGGATTTCAGGGCGGATTTTACACATCATACTGCAGGCGGATCAGGTCGCTTCAGTCAGTGTTTGAAGTGTGTTGAAGTATGTAGCATTCAGTGATAGCTTTTTACTCCCGAGAAATCGATGCCAACAGAACAGTTTTCGTTCAGTGATTCACGGCACAGAACGTCAGAGGTCGATGGAATGTTCTTTCCTCTCCACTCGTTGCGGAGGGTGAGTGAGGCGTTTTATTGACCTGGAGGTGATTTAAATTTTTTGTTTGCACTGACTCTTCGTTAGTGAGTGATTTGAACTATGAAGCGTCCGCAAAAATAGTGATTTTGTTACCCCAGTGCTGATCATCAACGTCGACTGATAGACTGTGATAGAGGCAGACTCTGATCAGCATGGTGCACTGTGCTATTAACCGAATCCACTATTCGTTGTAAATAATCTGGCTAAGAAATTACATTGTTCACCTTGAGACGCGCAGATTCAATACTTCCACGCGTCTTTAACAGACGGTCTATTAAATAACATTACTAACATAATTTCACAGTCAACCCAATCACAAAATTATCTGGATTGATAAGAAAACTTGTTGAGTAAGGGATAGCAGATTAACCATGTGCACAGAAACATACGTATTAACATTTGAAATGAGACTAGGCTGATGATATGGAATTATATGCAAAAGGTCTGAGTGGAGAGGATCAATGGAATCGGGTAACACATCAGAGGCAAGGGACTTGCTTGCCTTAACACGATAAACCGCTATGGAGCCAATGGGACAAATAACATGGAATGCTACAGCAGCTAGGCAAGTGTCTTGTACATCGAGGAAAAAGTTGAAAATCTTTGGCTAGGGGATCAATAAAAATGTCTGTAGAGCAGTGTAACCGAACGAAGAGTCCAAATGTGTAGCGACCCTATTTGTTTATGGCTAACTGCGTTGAAATTACAGTTAGCATTTGTACTCTCTCCCTTCCCCCATATTTTGTATGCACTTAAACGTTTGTTTGAACGAGTATGGTTACCGGCAGGCCGCCCGCGCACTCGAACGTATCTGCTCGGGTGCCTGCTCGCGCGACGTTTTGCTGTGTTAACGTTTCACCTCGCTCTTCGCTCGCTCTCGTCGATTTTACGTGTCGATGATATCTTTCTCGTCTACTCGTTGCGTTGTTCGTAATTGATCGGCCATAGCCCGTCTGAACTCTACAAATGCATTGAAAGGAACAGACGGCCATATAATACCGGATTGAAAATGACTGTAGATAAAAAGCATAAAAAGTTAGCCTTCTCACTTTGTTGAAAACGCTGCCAACAACGTCAAACTGTAACCGAACTTGCACCTAAACACTGAATGGATTGAGACCAAGTAGGGAATCCGTTCTCAGTTTGTAGCTGACGGTAGTTATAAAACTAAGTGAAAAGTTGAGTCCTCATGAAGAATGAGACAAACGATGACCACATTTAGACACAGCGTCCGTTAGGTCAGCGTAGCAGTTAGGAATACACAGATAGTATTCGCGAATGTGCTTAGCACAAAGCTTGAACTATTTTCTACAGAGTAGCAATAACACAGTATGTGAGCCAACGAACTCTTGGTGTAGTTCGTATTATGTACAACTTGAATATTTATGTGGTTAAGAAACGATAGCAACACAATATTCCGTTACTAATTACAATAACTACGGCCAGTTCGGTAAGGTCACTCTACAGACTGCAGGATGAGGATTGTTCTGAATGTTGGAGGCCAAAGTAAATAAACTGCATACCTTATCAAATCAAGCTCAGTCGATGCTGCTCGTGCATGTTAGGACGAAATTCGTTGTTACGATGAGAAGGGATGTTAACTGATTCCGGGCTAATCGTTTTGCTTTTACACTAACCCATAGATTGAACAGCTGTGTGAACCAAACTTCACTAAAATGGAAAAATTTGACGCAGCTAAGAAATGTTGGAATATGAGAAGATCGTACGGCACGCTTCAATGAGCGAACAAGGTGATCAACCACTCTAATCAAGTGAAGTTGTCTGAGTGCTGCCAGCCGAAACTGGCAGCCCAATCTACTAAACCAAAATTCCGGTTTCTATACAGTCAGTTGACTGTTGTTGCCAGTAACCAAAACATTACTTGTCTACTGAGGGACAGCAGTCAGTAACTCAACAAGTACGAAAGCGGGTGCAATCAACAAAATGAGTAGGCAAACGATGGAAAACAAGGCAGTGGCTGTGTGTAAATGGAACATCACCGACAAGTGATCATAGCTATCGCACTCTCACAGACATCCAGTCATTCTATTTCTAAAGGAAGTACTACACTCGAGTTTCGCTGTTGCCACAGTTCGTCAGTGGCGTATACCCTTGCCTTGACTGGGATTAATACTCTGTCCAAGCTTTAATGAGGCAAGCGTGTTGGCCAATGCCCCACTGAGCTCACATGGGGTCATCGGTTGGGGTTCACAGGATAGTTACCGTGCCTCTTATGTAGGCGGTCGGACAATCAGAATATCACACTCAAGTGAATGTGGCTGAGCGTTCACCTATGACGATTCAATGTTGTCTATCGCGATTTCAGTAGCGCGCTGGCCAACACGGTTCTTTTATTGAAGCTTGCATGCCGAAAATGAGAAGGCCTCCACTTCTCAAATCCGATGTGATGAGTACATGACTCATAAAGTGTTCTAAAACAAATTATACACGACAACAAGTCAACCATTGATGCACGAACTACGGTAGGGTATAATGAAAATTTGCTCGTAAGGGGGTGTAACATCTGGAAAGTTTCGGCTCATATTTGTATCACTTTCTTTGTGGATGACCGAGTTTGTCATAACAAACTAATCGGGTCATCCGTGACGGCTGACGAAATCGTTCATCAACCAAACACTAGCGTACAAAGTTTTCCACTTGAACCAACTAGGATGAGGCGTGAAGGTGGGTGTGAGTACCGTGTTAACCCGATGAACCAATCAGAGTGCAACGGCTATGGAGCTAACCCTATTGGGCCGATGTGACAATTGTCATTGAACATATACTTTCACGTTAATTATTGAGGTTTAGGTTGTACACTTTGATACGGCACGTAATTCTAATACGAGCGTTTGATTGTTGTTCATTCGTTGTGTGCTGCTCATTTCGGATATACCGATTACTGGTGCCACGTTAAGTAATATCTATTCACGAAACATTACAGTGGCGTCGCGGCAGTCCTCAATAACAATGAATCCTATGCTTCTCGAAATTTTGGACACTCATTCATCCCTCGTGATATTAAGGATTATTTTGAACGATTTGAACTATGGTGTAGGACCGTGTCCAAAAGGAACACTCACCGAACTTCCTTGTGTCTAGTTTATGTGTAGCATCTGGCGGCTCTGAAGGCTTATAAAAATAATACACACTATTTTGCTACTCAAAAACGTGTGAGCAGTCCTACACCACTCGTGTGAATTTTGTTTTATCGAACCACTTCACATTAACGGTGACCGCGCCGAAGGACCAATTTCAGCCATCGTTACGTAGAAAATAAGCACTAAGGAGTCGAAAAGGCCGAGGGGTTGTTCGCGTGCTAACGTTTACCGTTTGGCCAAACTAGCGCTCCAGGAGCGTTCTGGAGGCAACTGTAAGACACCCACAGCTTTTGTGTCAAGGGAGGAACAACTGATTCCTCCAGTTTTGCAACACTTTCAGGGTAAGCGATATTTTCTATGTGAGCTTAAAAAACTAGACGAGTGTCCACTTGCAACCACTTCTTCGGTCTTGGAAAGTGTCATGGGAGATTCCTCAACAGAAGCAAGGACCACTGATTATGTTCTTCAGCCTTCCACTTCGACGATTACTCAAGCATTGATGACAAGGACTATCTCTATGGCGCGGGATACAGGTATGTGACAAGTTCTTTCAACACCAATGCCATCACCATTTTAGACGGCGTCATCGGTACGAACGGGAGGAAGAGGACACTTACAGAAGTTGTACGCGCGATTGCTGTAGAGGCCCGCCTGTCATTAAAAGCCGTCGGCATTATGCTCACTCACCTGAGGGAAGCGTTGCGTCAACTGCCGTTGGATGCACGTACTCTGCTGGGAA
>QNGE01010067.1:0-11146 GCA_008508345.1 Paragonimus westermani
GGATTTCCCATTAATACTGCAATCATACAGATACCACAGATGACGCAAGTTGGCAAACACCACCAGAGCTTTGGCCAAACGATTTGTAGTTCCATCGGACATCTCAACAACGCCGATGCACTCCCAGTTTACAGGAACTTCTCGACTACTTTCAGCGACTCACCACAAGGGATGAGAGCGGACGCAGAATTCCGCCAATCCTGCTACAGCAACCTGCACTCAGAAGGTGAAGACCATGCCAAAGTTACGGACCGAAACCCCTAGTTTGTTTACTGTGCTCCTCTCCATGAGCACCCATAGAGTGCGGTTAATTTGTAAGTATACTGTCCAGAGGCTGGACAACCTTGAAACACCTCAAAACATACTGTCAGACCCTAATTCGACCGAAGCTCTAACGTTAAACTGCTTTCAGGACACACCCTCTCCTGATAGTAATTCTCAGGGTGTAGCTTCGTCAGCTGAGTCAACGGACTCTAGGACGTCTGGAAACACAACAGTTGTCGACAGTCCATATGAATGGTGGGTTTCTGGCATCTGGCGTTTTGATGTTGTGAACAACGCAGCCACAGCCAGGACGAAATCCAGCTTGCTTCTCTTGCACGTAACTCGCCCGTTTCATTCAGTCTGAAAAGCGTAATGGCAGCACAGAAGAACAAATGACGATTGAGATTGATAATCATAGTTGATTCCAAACTGTGGCGTTCGCTCGTCATATTGTCTCAACATAGAAAGATGGAGCACACATCTTAACGTGCGTGGTCCATCTGCTTGGCCGCAGAAATGAGCCTGTTTGTGCGGAAGATGAGCAGAAACGACCGGCCCACGATCCCCGGTAGTCTGTAGCATTGCACGTTTGTGACGAAAGCACCATATAATCAGCAAAACGAATTTCCGAAATACCTTCTTCAGGAAAGTGTGGATGATGTTAACCAAACCACACTCGCATAGAACGCTCCTTTCAACCCGTAGCAGAGCTCTCAGTTTTAATATTAAGCCCCGTGACGTCATTTTTAAGAAAGTGAGGAGGGAGTTTTTCTGGGCCGAATGTCTCTTGATGTTTCAGAAACTTGACCTGAAGTAAGATTTCTGATTCCGATGTCAAAAAAGCGTCAACAAGCTGTTTGACATGTGGAGTGTCCAGAAGTTTAGTTACCGGCAACGGTGATCGTTTGAACTATCGTTACAACTGTTCAGCTGGACGTTCTACTCGTCGTTACAGGTTATAGATAGGCTCACAGAGTCGGTGGTTGGAGACTCTAGGTGAGGTGGCGGCTAATCGAGCTCATTGGCGTGAATGTTGGCGTTGTTTGGTCGAGTTGTCTGTGTAGTGAGTGCATTTAATGACGCGGAGCAGTGAAAGCCTTAAGGAAGCTGTCTTACTGATGACGCCTTACTCTCACTTGCAGCCCGGTTGTTTGTGTGCAAGGTGTAGACACCTTGATTTTGAATGTTTGAATAGGGACGTAGTCATTTTCAGTANAAATGTGGGGAGGAGAAAGAGTACAAGTGCTAACTGTAACTTTAACGCAGGTAGCAATAAATAAATAGGGTCGCTACACCATGCATGCTGCACGAAGTGTTTGGAAAATGAGGATATAGTCAAATTCAAAGTCCCTAAAAGAAGCTTTGGCCACTGCGGGAAAGCTGCTGTCTGAAACAGAAGTGGGGATTATCTGCGGATCTTCCCCAGTAGGAAGCCAAGCAAGACAAGGTCATCCTCCTTGGTTTCGAATTGTATTTGAATTTTGAATTGGATTAGAATACCAGGACGAAGACCTGGATCACTTGGTCCACTATGGGGTCAGTTGAGTTTTAATTACGCTTACTTGAGGACCATATGTATAAGTCTGCACGGTTAACGCATTAAATGCGTACCGGACCCTTTTGTGGGCCATGTGATTTGAGTCTACGCAAGTTAAACGAGGGGTCCTAGGAAAAGTTGAGTGAGTAAAATAAATAGAGGTGTTTGTGTTGTGGGACTCAGGAGTTTGGTAGAGTACGGTGTAGGTATCCTCTTGTTTCAAAATGTGTCAAGAAGACAACTACAGTGACCGGTGAAAGTGGACTGTTTAACTCAGCATGATTTTTCTGTGGACAGTTGCATGTAGGTAACACTCGTGGTACTTCAGTTACCACTTATGGTATCACCTCGTCTGGTCGCTGGTTTCCTGCATGGCGGTAAGCTCGGTACTCGCGTGATCTCTTCGTCTCAAGGTATTCCTCTATGATTCGGTGACTCGGGTTGTATTGCTTCACCTCAGCTTTGACCTCCTTGTGACAGCCAGATTATGATCTTCCTTTTTGGATCACACGAATTGTTGAGCTGGTGTATAGGTAGGGTGTTGAACCTTGAGGCAGATCGTAGCAGTCAAGCACCTATAGAGGTCGTGTCGTTTTGTTCTACAACAGCGGGGTGATGAGTGTTCGAAGAAAATGAAATCATGAAAAAAATGATGAAAAAGAAGGGGCAGTAATGAAAGAATGCATGGTTAGCCGTACCGATTGCCGGTGACCATCTTAGACTAATCCGATCGTTTAGTTGCTTCTTGAATGTATCGACCGATGTTACCAGGACTGTAATCGCCGAACATGCTCGAACTACTGCTTATATAGGAGGCTGCCATGTGGTATAGAAACTTCGTACTTATGGCTGGCGGACTCACTGTATCAGTGATGGTGAAACGGTTTTTCATCGAGATAGTCCGGGAAGCACAGGATTTTGTTTTTCACGGTATGATCGCCTCTCAAACGTCTGTTGGTCAGAGGAAGTAGCTCTAGCTTTAAAAGTCGGTCATCATAAGACAAGGCAGATAGACACCTCTCTCTGGGTCACCCTCTTGATCATTTACGTCTTCTTTCTAGTAGGGTGCACGTGCTTGAATATTGAATTCTACTAACTACTCTATCAGTGTACCATAGATGCGCGAGAAGGGGTCGACTGAGAATCTCATAAGATTCCTGCTGAGCATTGCCATCTTGTTATTGAATTTCTTCGTCAGCAACTTAATGATATGACTGTGATACCTAGGTTGCGCTCCTGGTGGACAGTAACCTAGGCAGCGTTATTTGTGAGGTGTGTACTAGTACTTTGATACCGAATGTGCATGGTCTTTTATCATGTCAACTGGTATTAGATTTTGCGCTGACCATCGCCGTGGGACATCCAGGTCTTTTTGAGAGCTCACTTCCCCGGAGTTGTGTAGGACGCGTCAGAGCTTTGTGTCATTCTCATACGGAAAGAGAACTACTTGATTACGAGAGGCCGTTGCTGTAGGCAGGTGGTAGTAAAGGACTCACTGTGAAGGTTTGTATTGCGCCTGTTGCGGTGTCGATTTGCCTGGGTAGCTCGATAGTAACTGTGTATGTGTAACATGGTAGGTAGTGTTTGGATCGTAAACAAGCCTCATCTCACAAATCGGGATAATTCAATTCCGTGAACGGTAGGGAATTTTTGGATTTTATATAGATTGAATATCCCCCACAGTTGATCGCAGCTGTCGCATTCCCATAGACTTTACAGTCGACACCTTTCGAAAATAAGCTCTAGACTCGAGTTTCGCGCTCATTAGAGCTTGTCAGTGGAGCATATCATTGCCACGGCCGGAACTAGAACTCTGGTCATACTTTCATGAGGCAACCGTGTTGATCACTGTGCCATTGACCTCACACAAGGCCCGACCAAATTATCACATGTGGTCGCTCAACCACTTTCGCTTGTGAGTAATGACCAGGTTACCCGATCGCATCCAGAGGAGACACAGTTTCTTTCCCATTAACTCTAACCGATGACCTCTTAACTAGGACTTCTCCCCAAGTTGAAATAACAGGAATCACTAGCTTGTTTTGCGGTATTTCGATTACTATTGAGTAGTAGGGGATTGCTGGTTTTCATATAGATTGAACATCACCCACAATTGATCGCAGCTTTCCAGCTGGCCCCTTTCAAAAAGCAGCACTACTCCATTCATCCAACACGGTCCCGTGATCAACTTTATTGAAGGGTTCCGCGAAATCTAAGAACATTTTACTCACTGGTAGATGTCCTCTGGCAGCTTTTATCGACCAGTCTGTTACAACTAGCTGACCAGTCAAACAAGAATGACCTTTTTTGAAGCTGTGCCGCTTCGGTATCAAGAGTGATGTACTATTTTAGTGAACCATTACCAAATTGTTCCGCATAATGTCCGTGACTTTTGACACGCCTGCGAGCGAAGCAATTTGTCCGAACTTGCTGGTTTCTGATCTCTCTTGTAGGCGAGAGTCACAATATCGTTCCAATATACAGGAGTACAGGTGGTTATGTGTGTTTGGACAAACAAGCAAGCTGTTCCCCTCACATGTGCATCTTATCTTCAGCTTAAATGGGTCTTTCATCAAATCGTAATGACTTATCAACGCAAAATACGGTCGCTTGGCGCGTACTTCATCCGGAGCGAAGTTGAGGGAGTAGTCCGAAGGGCAATTAAATTTGAACATCTCTCCGCTATTAGTTTTCCTGAAGGAACATCCTTATGTATTTAACAGAAGGTAACCACAATTTGTAGGCTGAAAAAATGGATTGCTTAAGATAGCAAAAGATGTGGAAGGATAAAAAATAATGCCAATGCACACAGGTTCTCAACACACCGGCGTCTATTTCTCGCCATATTAGATGGGATCCTCAACGAAGGTTTGGCAGCCGTACAGTGAGACCGCTCCTACAGCCATAGTGTACAACAGGGATTTCCCATTAATACTGCAATCATACAGATACCACAGATGACGCAAGTTGGCAAACACCACCAGAGCTTTAGCCAAACAATTTGTAGTTCCATCAGACATCCCAACAACGCCGATCCACTCCCAGTTTACAGGAACTTCTCGACTACTTTCAGCGACTCACCACAAGGGATGAGAGCGGACGCAGAATTCCGTCAATCCTGTTACGGCAACATGAACTCAGAAGGTGAAGAAGACCAAGCCAAAGTGACGGACCGAAACCCCTAGTTTGTTTAACGTGCTCCGAGCTCTCCATGAGCACCCATAGACTACGGTAAATTCGTAAGTATACTGTGTCTCAATTACCTCAATTAACTAGAAGCAGTTCCACATCATCATATTCGCTGTCTGTCAAGGTGCATTTTACGATCTTGACCACTGTAAAGTTAAATAGGAGGGGAGAGGCTGGACAACCTTGAAACACCTCAAATGAGATGTTGCAGGTTAGCAAAACATACTGTCAGATACCGTAACTCGACCGAAGCTCTAACTTTGAACTGTTTTTCAGAACGTTCACGTACTTTTTGGTCACACTCTCTTGAGAGTAATTCCCAGAGTGTAGCTTAGTCAGCTGAGTCAACGGACCCTAGGACGTCTGGAAACAAAACAGTTGTCGGCAGTCCATATGAATGTTGGGTTTCCGGCACATGGCGTTTTGATGTTGTGAACAACGCAGCCACAGCCAGGACGAAATCCAGCTTGCTTCTCTTGCACGTAACTCGCCCGTTTCATTCAGTCTGAAAAGCGTAATGGCAGCACAGAAGAACAAATGACGATTGAGATTGATAATCATAGTTGATTCCAAACTGTGGCGTTCGCTCGTCATATTGTCTCAACATAGAAAGATGGAGCACACATCTTAACGTGCGTGGTCCATCTGCTTGGCCGCAGAAATGAGCCTGTTTGTGCGGAAGATGAGCAGAAACGACCGGCCCACGATCCCCGGTAGTCTGTAGCATTGCACGTTTGTGACGAAAGCACCATATAATCAGCAAAACGAATTTCCGAAATACCTTCTGGATAGANTTCTCTCTTTCTATATAGGGTTTGCATTTTCTTCATGGTTGTGTGACAGTTAAGCATTAGTGTGAACCATTGATGTATTGCTGTCTGTGATGGTGATGATGATGGCGGATGTGTTCAGTGACGGTCTGATTATTCTTAGTGGGATGGGTAAAAGTAAAAGGAAAACGAGAGTTGATCGGTAATTGCTAACAAGTAACATTTGTGGTCACCGATAGGATGTAATCCTTAACATCAGTTTAAAACTTCTCAAACGGTTGACTGGCTTTTCTGAGCTCCCCCCGAGCCTCACACTGAAGCGAGATTCCATTTTACGGCACGTCAAGTATTTGTGGACGACAGGTCAGACTTCCATAGGAAAAAGAGATTTCTGTCACACACGAAGTGTATCATTGAAGAAACACCGGGATGACAGTGTAGTTGACGGGATTCTTGCAAATAGATATTTGTTAGTAGAGCCCCACAGAAACCGCGTAGTAGTGCATCTACTGTTCGATTTTACTAGGTTGGTACACAACATTAAATTTAGATTTAAATAATCATAACGTCTGATTATGTGATGCTTGACGTTTCTTCTGTGTTGATTACTGTAGGTAAAATCGATCGAATGTTTAGCTTCGATGGGTTCAAACTGGTTGCGGAGTTGGGGCTGCTGCAGTTTGCATATGAGTTTCACGACGGTGTTCGCTTTCTTTTCAACGACAGAATTGTGTCGCTTATTTGGCGATGGACTACGCGAGAACAGGACAACCAGCCCTCCATTCCTGTGTAAGGTGGTTGTCATCTCAGTGCCCGACTTGATTCTGAACGCTCCCGGAATGAATTGGTAACGCTTGGGCGATAGGACCTCATCTTGCTACCAAGTGCGTGCGACGAATGCTGATGGAATGAATGAGTAACACCAAGTACCTTACGTGACACCAATGAAGCAACCCTTCTAGTATAAAAGGTTGAAGGTAGCACGTCAAACAGTGGTTTGATGCTATACTGAATAGAACAATAATAAACGGAAAAGGTGCAATAAATCTCAATTGCGGTTCCTCGTGGTAATCCCAACTGTATGGAAACAGCAGATCAAATAATGCACGATGTCAAGTGAACGCCAAACAGTGTAACCGCTGCAGTTTAAAGTAATACAAAAGTTGGACCCGAAAGAAGATCAATGTATAAGGAAAATTTAGCCGTCACACCAGTAAGAAAGAAAGCTGAGTTCAAGAAAGCACCAGATGCTCACTGAATAATTGAACGGTTTGATAGGCCAATAGGGAGCGAGAGATGTCCCTAGAAGTTGGTCAGACTCACTGAACCGTCCAACAATAAAGTGCTTTTGCAGCTACCAAAAATGTCATTGATGCGATAACACAATGATGAGCAGCAGACTACAAGTCATGACAGTACTGAAAAGGATGTGGGATGTGAGTAACAGATGTATGAATTAGTGTCAACTCTACATCACAAAGGACGTTACTGGTAACAGTTCAGGATTTTGTTTTGCATAGATTGATCCGTTTATAACTGATCGCAGCTGTCGCATTCCTATGGTTTTTTCAACCAGCCTCCTTCAAAGAGTACTACTGTTATCGTGTTCCGCCGTTTTTTGAATTCATCAGTAGTGTGTATTCTTGCCACGATCAGGTTGTGAACTCCAGCCCCAATTTCATAGGTGTTGACCACTGTGTCATTGTCCTCACATTAAGCACGACATAGTTATCCTACGCAAACGGTCCGCCACAATCTTTGAGTATTGCTAAGATTGCCTGATCGCTTCGAGAGGGGACACGGTAACTTTCCTGCTAACTAAAACCGATGACTACACAATGAAAATAGCTAGTCAATAAACAACAGTGGGTGGGAATGTATACAGGTAGTCAGTACCCGGGTAAACAGCTGGGCTAACTCTATGCTACTAGGCGCTTATCCAGGTTGTGGATTAGAGAGCGACCTTCTACTTGCGGGCTAATTGTGAAATAGACGGTGTTGTTACGGCGAATAAACAGTCGAGGTACTACTAGCTTATGGTGGATCCATGCTTGGTAGCTGGGTCCCCTATAAAATGCTACGTAGGTTCTTTGACGGTACTACGACTTATGTTGCTCTTCCGCATTAGGGTTTCAAATGCCTCAACGGGAGGACATGGACTCCGGGACAACATACCGTCCGTCTGGTGTGCTGTTCATGTGGCGTGTAGACATCCCCAACCATGGAAAACTCTCGAAGAAGGCTTATGAATCACCTCGGTGATCGCCGACTCTAACGCGTACGCATAGTGTACCTTGAATATCAGAATCTCATTCGAAGAGCGTACAAACCAGTTTGGTCTGCGGGCCTTGGCAACAAAAGATGTGCATCCCTACAGCCATGGCTGGGCAAATCAACTACATCAGATCCGTCTCCGTTGGCGAATCGTCGAACTACTCTGCTGTTTCTGTCGCAACCTCCTGTAGATTGCATTGGGTATCCGGGATGGATGTACTCCATCTGAATGGCATATGAATCGAACCACACTGGTCGCCGGCCCTCAGTGAACTGCGAACTCCGTGCTTCGTCTCGTTACCTTATGGAGCAGATCT
This sequence comes from Paragonimus westermani, assembly GCA_008508345.1. Lineage (NCBI taxonomy): Eukaryota > Metazoa > Platyhelminthes > Trematoda > Plagiorchiida > Troglotrematidae > Paragonimus > Paragonimus westermani. The sequence goes on from QNGE01010067.1 coordinate 8,352, forward strand.
TTTCTGATCCAAAGGCTCCAAGTGGGGCTCCTCGAGCCAACCCTCTTCTTCGACCTGGGCAGCCGAGAACTATTCTGCCTCCATATTTATGAACTTAAATACACGTTAATCATAAAGTTTTTCATGCCTTGTCACAACCCTTCAGCCGAGACATCGGCTGCCGGCTTCGCTCCCATACCACATCTTACCGCACCAAACCAGTGTATCTCGTTATTCCCTCTTCAGTTAAGTAACTACTTGGTGACTCTCCAATCCCTTTTTGGTGCACACAGCGGAGACTTACCTCATTTACCACTTGCGACGGAAGTCAGCCAAACTGATTACGTCTCACACACCAGGGTTCCTTTGTTTGATGGACACAAACCCCTACTCGCCCCCCAGACATCATTTAAGCTTTCCACCTGCAGTGTTTGAACAAACAAATCAGCAGATAGCTCTTGCATCGATCTTGTTGTAACATGGATTCAGGATACTGGCTGAGTGCCATCTCTTCAATCTACGTCAGTCACCTCACTGTACGCGTACAATGTGCACCTTTCTGGAGATCATGTGGCTCAAGCCACCGGTCAAGTTGGTGTTGGAATTGCCGTAAGTACATAACTGTAGAAGGCACTGCTTGATTGCATACTTATCAATAGTTGTCTTTGTACTGTCGTATTCGTGAGTACGATTAGAGCATCGGTAGGCGCACATCGCAGGTGCTCTGTTTCTTATTGTGGTATGTGATCTCACAGGTTTTATTCCAGGCTCAGTCAAAGGTACTTTTTATCACCAGCTCACTAACCTTCTACATCGCACGGTTCGCAGACATTGTAGTGCTGACTGGAGACTTGAACGCTCAAGTGGACAGGCTAATCTCTGACTTGGGTGGCCCACACTCTTACGGTACTCACTGAACAAACAACAGTGTAAGTTCGCTGCAGCTCTGTGCTGATAACGACCTGTTTCTGACAATCACTGATTTTCGACATTTCAGGCTTCAATGTGCGACCCGGCAACCTCCATCACCGAGTCACTCGTGGACATAGACTCACCACAGGTTCGTCAGCTATCAGTGGCGTGGGAGTTTTCAGGATTGCAAACCAATCGTAAGCACCTGTGTGGATCCCAATCATGCGCCATTATATGCCTAGATCGTTTCGCGTTTTGGTAATACACTTCACCGTCAACTACATAGTGACGTATCTAAACTATCATGGCTGCAGTAACTTCACGCTACGAACATACGCTTGCCTCTAGTTTAGGTACCAAAACACCAGGTGACATTGTAACACGTTAGACACATATAGGGTATGCATTGCACAAGTGCGGTACTGCTTTGTGTGGAACTGCTACTCGTTCGTGTTGTTCAGCTACCAACCACTGGGTCTCTATGTGATCACTAGAACTTCTCGATTCTCGCCGGAATATTCTATCTAGTAGTGAGTTTAACTCGGCTCGCAAGGCTTCTCACGTACAACTTTGAAACAACTAGGAGGGAATCGCGAAGCGCTGTGGACATAACGAGCTATCGAGATGGAACAGGCCATTGCTACTGAGCACTCTCGGAGGTCTTCCCATCTCATCCGATGAAATAGCATCCTGTTTTCTCGCAAGTCAGACTTTTGGGTCCGAAACTCGGGGTGGGGTTCCTCGAGTCAACCCCCTTCCGAGGCATAAACAACTTGGAAGTGTCCAGATTCATTGTTTTCCCGACAGTGACATTACTCATTCATCATGGTTTTCTCCTTCTACTTTACTCCTCAGGTTTTCAGCTTCTCGTGTGCCCTCGGGGGATAACTATCTTTTGAAGCTAAGACAACTGGTGAACGTTGGCGCTTCCAGTGTCCGCACTTTCCGACAAGTTGGTCAGCAAACTGCTGTGGTAGGTACTCTTTCAGTTGTGGAGTTTGATGTGTGTTGTGTGCAGGAGACGCGATTCCACAATTCTACAGCTGTCATTCACTTTAGTCGACCTGTGGATAACTGCCAATGCAAACGCCTCTCTCTCGAGGATTGTGGTGACGTCCAAGCTGAATTTCGGGGTCTGGGTGGTGGCAGGAGTCGCACTGAGTTCCATAGCGGAGCAACGTTTGCTTGGTTGTATCCCAGTGAACAGTCGCTTATTCACTGTCAGACTCAACATCGCGGTTCAAATCTGTCGATGCAAATCAGAGGAGCGGTGTGTTTTCGTCGTATCTGCATACGCCTCAATAGATAGCTGTTCGGGTGCCGCCGAAATCGCGTTCTGTGACGCCGTCGTTGACCTTCTAAAACGAAATAAACACTGTGACACCATCATATTGGCGGGTAGCTTTAATGCTTACTTTGGTTGTCTTTCTCCAGAGAGGAACGGTTGTGTGTGTTTGGTGTTCGGGCACAGCGTACAGACAATGGCGAAAGACTGCAGCAGGTGTGCGCATTTGAGGGTCTTTATATTTCGAGCACCGCATTTCAACACAGGAAGATACGTTGTGTTGCGTGGAGACCTTTCTATGCTTGTGAGTCGGACACAACTGGGTCATATAGCAGTCAGTCATAGGTGACGCCACTCTGTTAAATCCCGCCATGCATTTTGGTGCAACCACCTGTATTCGGATCGTGCTGTTGTGCGTGCCTGTTTTGTTTATTCATCTGCTCAGAGATCATACCTTCTTAAATGTAAGATAGTTGACTGGCATTTGAGGGGGGAGAGTGTGAGGAACGCTCACCAGGATGTGTTGGTGAACAAATTACCCGGTTTGAGTCAGGTGAGAAAATGTAACTGATGTATTGCCATGATGTGTTGTCTGTGATGATGATGAGAGAACCTGGCG
>QNGE01010069.1:0-11142 GCA_008508345.1 Paragonimus westermani
CCCCTTTTATGGACTAGCGGGAATTTTAGCTTCTCTTTAAGCCCTTTGGAAGGTAAGGAAAAAGTGCTGAAGTCTCAGGGTTTCAGGTTCTCAAACCATCCGCACAGAGATTACTGGAAATCCTCGCTGATGTAGAGTAGAAACTGATGGACCACGGACAAACCTCTGTACTCAGGGATGCGCCATATGGCATACGTGGAACGACCGCTGTGATAAGTGCAAGGGAGAAGAGATTAATAGCAACTTCAATATGACAGGCTCTAATTTTGCAAGTAAGAAATGAGGCGATAAATATAATTAATCGCATCTAAATATGATTGGTTTCAAACGCCGGGTTTTTGAAGTCAGCACATCTTTAGTTCAGGTGTCAGTGAAAACAAGCAATCGTATGTATCAGTGACAAATTACGCTGCCCATAGGCTGACACCATGTAACTATACCCAACACCAGTCAGAAGTAGAAGACTGTTACAGATTGCGTCTGCCCAGCAGCGGAACTGTGCTCGTTGTTGTTTCTCCACATCATTATCCTCCCCTGTCCTCTACAGATACACGGCTACCTGATCTTATTCGGTGTACCTCCTCCTTCTGACAGGTTCTCCTCTCTGCCCCATCCCGTCAACCCTGTGCATCCTGTGAGCCCACCAGGTGCGTCCCCAATCTGCTGATCGTCATTGGTTTGCACTGGCAATAAATATGCCATATAATTCGGAAGGACGCCTCCTCCCAAACCGAAAGGAAGAGTGTGGACACTGTCGGTTTATAGGTTTTGTTTCAACAGCATTTCGGTAATGTCGTGTCTCCACGACAGTTGGAAATTTTGGAGGCGGTTGGAGCGGAGGTTCAAAGTCTCTAAGTTCTGTCCGGGTATTCACACTGCATCCGATCAACCGAACCTGCGTTCAATAATCACAGATGGCGCGTTTCCAAACGCGTTCATAGAGGACACGTTTTGCGCTCATCTCCCAACGTTCGAGGGAGAGCAATCGCTCAGACTGGATGCTCTGCGAACTTCAACGTCAGCCAAACATCAACGGAGGATTTTGGGTCATAAAATCCGTCATGCTGCACACTCACCCGTGCAACTTGATTGCTGCAAAACACAAAGCATCAAATGCGTTGCCTCACAGCGGAAGAAATCGAGAAAATTCGGCTGTGGTTGCTCAACGACACCGTATCCCTCAACATTACTCCGTACATCCGCCAGCCTTTCAACAAGAAGACAACGATAAAGGATGTGTGCAACATTCGAGCACACCGTTGGCTATCTAGGTGGTTTGGACGCCCAACTTTACATAGCTGACAAGTTTTACTTTAACATAGGTGTTCACGGGTAATGAACAGATAGAATTATGTCAGCTCTACTCCGAGGTCACCGGCATAAACGCTACTGCTGTAAGGAACGATACGGTTTGCTTGTTTTGGTTGTTGTAGATGCTACTGGATTGTGTTCACCAGTTTGCTTTAGTTGACTTGCAAGTGAAACGATGATAGATATCGCCATGTTTCCCCGCCAATTCGTCATCTTTGTGGAACCAGTGGATATCGGAACTATGTTCGTTGCTGAAAGTGCGGTCAGTGACGTCTACTCCATGAACTGCTTATCTCCAATTCTCCTTCAATTTCACTGGACTGTGTATGGGAATTCATGTAAAAACGCACCTTTAGTATCGGAATAGCAAGGAGACGCTCCACCTGATGTGTGACGGCCTTTGAGATACTTCGAGATTCGACGGATGGACGGCTGTTGCTTCAGCTTTCTCTGACCGAGATACGCCTTTCCTTATGATATGCAGACTGCTGTTATTCCTGATATCAGGCGAGTGCAGGAGGATCTGTATTCTACTCTATGATTGTCAGATGGATGGCAGCCACCGTTGAATGCAATAGGGTGTAGTCAGCTGCCTACTAAGACATGGCCAGCGTCAGCCGGGTTTCTTGGCAAGGACAGCGAGCAGTTGTGGAGAGTAAAGACATCCAAGGACTTGGGAGTGTGCATAGCTGAGAACTTTAAAGTCCACACGCAGTGTCTGAAAGTAGCCAGAAAAAAAGTATAGTGCCGCATATTCTGACGTGAAGGTTCGCGTTAATATGACGGGAAGTGTTATTGCCAGCTTTTAAAGCGTTTGTGAGACCACATCCGAAACACGCTTTGTAGGCACATAGCTCGAAGATGATGAGTCACGCGGAAGCACTTGAGGAGGTTCGGATTTGTTTCACACGGCTGACGGAGGGAATACTGTGTAATTCGTGCGAGGCGAGGCCAAAATATTGATTCTTTGTTCTGCACGAAGGCAGTAGAAACCACTTGACACAAAACCCTCAAGATTTGTGAAATAATGGTCGGGGGTGAGGCGGAATCTCCGTTATAACTGCAGAGAAATGTCTATTTCCAAAGTCAGAATGTTAAACTGGAGAGTGCGATGGTTGTTGCATCACTTATGACCTAACTGTTTGTACACCGGTTAACCAACAGTTGGATCATACTTCTGCAATATTTTGTCTTCTTTGACAGTGTGGCAGAGTTCAAGAGGAGGCATGGCGAATGTTGGCATATCCCATTCCGGACCTACTCAGAAAGACTCATTCGAGTGAGTTCCCTCAGTGTTATTCTCATTCATCTAAGTCGCTCACCTATTTACCTTTAGTTGTTGCTCCTCCTGTTGATCTCGGACTTACAATGGTTGGTCAAGCAAAGCTAAGTTTTTTCGCAACGTCTATCGATATGCTGGATTCAGGATAGTGGGGTCTGTAAGCAACGAGCGTCTAGAAATTCTGAGCCCGGTGAGCAAACGATTTGGGTCCAACAAGAAAGACGTTCGTGTTGGCGAGCTTTTTATTAACGAAGTGGTAATGTTAAAAAACAGTGTGATTACCCAAATAGTGGAAGACAGCTAGAAACCTCGATATTTAATCCACCAAATATACAGGTCCCGAGATTAACCGTTCGCGTAAATATGATCATATGCAACAGCCACGTAATGGCGAAGCGGTCAAGCGAAAGTGAAACCAGAGAAGATAATAGAGAAGGCCTGGCAAGGAAAGGTGAGGAAGAAAGACTACGCGGAAACAAGTTTCTACAAGCAAACGGTATCAAGATTTAATAGCACAACATTTTCAACATTCACGAGAGAAATGGTTCGTCAGGCGCGTAACTTGAGTGGTAGTGTCAGACCGCAAGAAAGGTTTTCAATCAGTATAAAGAATTCCAACGCAAGGAAACGAATCAATGAGGAGGGAATAAATAGGGTATGGACCGTGGTCATCAACGTTCTATTAACACACGACAATCATCAAAGACTCACGCAAGTAACTACTTCAACAGCTGTTATGTCGTTCACGCTTTATTTTCATTTCATTTCCGATGTTGGCCTAAATTTCTGGAGGTATAAAGTCTGGGAAAAAACCTGCCGTCTAACAAACATAATACTCCATGGCGAACACACCCGGATATCAGGTATGTGCCGCCTGGAGAGTAGGTGACTAAGCACAATATGTAGTTTGAACCTATCCTCCTAAGTTAATTGTCTCCACCAGCTTGAAAGAGCTCTGACTGCGGTTATCCCTTGTTGTCATCATTTCAGAGGCAAGGGTCTTGTTTTCTTTCAACAGCATGTAAGCTAGTGGGAGAGGGTTCGAGATTTTCATCTGATCTTCATAAGAGTACGGGTGTGTAAATGGATCAGATTGAACAAACGCATCGATACGAAGTCAGCCAATGATTCGCAGAAGTCTTCGGCCAATCAATGTCGAGAACAGGAACAGAATTGTAGGTCAGCGCGGGGAACAATCAGCACGGCACGGTGCTCCAGCGTCTGATTTGGTTATAACAAGCACCGGAGTAAAACAAGTTGTTCATGTGCGTCACGCGTTGGAACAAACGAGCGACAATCGGAGTCAAGCTGATTAATGAAAAAGAGAAGGCGTCAACATCAGTTGTTATTCTTCATTTTACCGATGCGTCCAGTCTATGAAATAACGAATAAAAACTCAATAAACTGAGACTTGCTTTGTGCCACGAAGACTGACTTTTGCTTCCATTCCGGAAGGTAGCGATTTTCAACAGGGTGTGCGTCCCAGAATATTTTATGTGGCGCGCCGTTGCGCATATTTAAGGGGGGTTATACCTCCTTTCATGTATGGATGTCATGAATGTAAGTTATTTTCTAACGGTGGACTTACTAGAATGCTAACGATTCACTCAAAATATTCTGTTGGAGCTCTTCCGCAATCCACTGTGGGTTGCCATCTTATCATCAGTTTCCATCTCTCCTGCCAGCGCAGAAGCCTCCTGCTGACGGGAGGCGACTGCGCATCGACAGGTAACCCTCTCCTCAGAATTTTTCAGTCATTTGATTTCCAGTTTCTCCATTGTCCCGATGTTCTACAATGAGCAGTTTGGTCTGGACTAGCCTATTGTCGGAGTTACGTTCGGTCCCGAGGATCACTCACTTAGTGCACACTTCACTAATATCCTGCCGTCACACCATCACGTAATTCCGCGGGCGATGGCGGCCGCTACGCGAGTGAATTCACGTCAGCTGGAATCCGAGGAGGATCGGTTGACGCACGTATACACACGCATACACGAACTCAACGAATTTGACTACCATTAAGAACCAATTTGCAACAGCTGCGCACGGGCTCGGGAGACACACATATGAGATAACAATGCCAGTATGGGAGAAACAAGTCACACACTCAAGAAACCAGACGGGTCAGTAACAAAACTCAAGCCGAACCAGAACTTAAAGCACTGGTTATGTCTAAAATCAGCGTAGGTGTCTCTAGCCTGGCTGCTATTCCTTCAAGATCCGAAGTCCCAGTCGTTGTAGCCCGCCGGAACAAAACAGCCTACAAGCCTGACCGCCACACCAAGGTATGTATATCCTCGGGTGCAAATTGCCCAGATGAGAGGCATAATGTGGCAAACCACAAAAACAGATAGTATCACTCAAAAGTGGAATCTGTCTGTTGATGAAAATGCAGCGGGAATATGGGGTGATTATGTCAAATACAGTTACCGCAAAATGAATATAACAGAACACCGCGAATGTCCTTTAGATTAAGAGGGACGATTATGAGCGACCGCAGTCTTGTAAAAATTCCCGTCGAGTTAAAGGAAAATGAGAGCTTTGATGATTCAGCATTACATCCACCAAACCACACAAGTTCAAAGAATTTAAAAAGGAACTTAGGAAGAGAAAACGTTATCAAGATGTTTGCCACTGATGCGTTTAGACTATCGGAAAATGACAAGCAACTAGGACCAAACCACTGTACTGGCGAAGGGTCTACAATGGTGTTTGGTATTTTGTAGTTCCACAAACAATTATGCCACAAGTCTGTACAGTAGGCGATCATCTTCGCTTCAGTGACTCAGTTATGATACATAAGCTGGGCGGAGTTTCCGGTTGGCAACGACCAAGTTAACAACTGAGGCACTTGTTCGTTGTATAAGCGTTGCTTGTGAGAGATCGGGTGAGATATTTGGGGTAAAATTGGAGCACTAAGCAGACAGGACGAATGCAACACGATCCTTACAAAATTCTCTGCGCACTTTTCCAGGACTATCGATATGGAATGATGATTAAATCCCCTGACAGTACATCCTCTCCACCCTCTGAACACCTCATTTTTGGCACGACCTCGACCATTGGGTAGTGATCACCTCGTGCGGTGCCACCTGATGCAACAAATCAACTGTTTCCTCGAACTTCGGAGATTCCGAGCACTATAATATCAGAAGTACGTATCTCAAAGTTTTCTCTTTAAAGTTGAATTCTTCTTCCGAGTGATGTGTTTTGTTGCTTTATTCACACAGCTGACTCACTGTACGACTTACAATGGTGGTATTCAAATACGTGTATGGCTGTATACTGTGAACATTGATAACGCTGTCCTGAGCGTATTTTTCACAGATGCGTCGAGAAGCATACCAATATTATTAGTATTATTGAATATTTTACGCAGATAAATACTAGTAAACTGAGAGTTTAACTTCACGGATATATACACATATGCACTGGTTAGTAACCATACACAGTGAAGTTAGTTACCAGCTAGGGCGTCAGTGCAAACACACCACACAGTACTGAAGGGATACAAAACAAAATCGTCCAACAACCCTGTACCACCCTAGGATTAATTTTGTCGAAACATAGTATGCCGACTTCCCTAAAAATAAATACGCAGTCATTAACGCCAATAGGACCGGTAAAAATGTTGACCTCGTGACCATAACTGCGACACTGCATGAGCGTCGAAGAAACCAGAAAAGCCTGAACGAATCTCCAGGCCTGACCTGCCTACCCGAGTGGGCCGTAACGACGCATAGAGAGGCTAACTGGACCGCCCAGCGACGTTTCTAACAGTTCCTAGGACAAGTGTATGCCTCGGAATAACTGGAACGCTCATACAACACCTTATCTTTGAGGAGTATTTGAGACAATCTTGAACACCACAGTTCTGCTTCTCTGTCACTTGTCCTGCCGAAAGTCCAGGGAGGCACAAGTGGCCCCAAGTTGCCGGGTTACATTGCACGCTGTACTCTGTCGTGTAGTGAACGACATTGTTTCTGAAGGGGCTGGTCAGATCCAACTGGCTGGCCCAAAAATGGGAAAAATAAACCTAAAATCGTCCAATTATGTCCACAAGCCCTGTCTGTCTTGTACAGATGACATTTTCTACACAACAGGCATCGCCTTTTCCGTGACTCATCCCAGTTTCGACAGAATGCACTCTGTTTCATCTGCATCTACAATTTTGCAGTCACTTGTCATCGGTATTCTATTGTATTGCCACTACATCTCCGGTTGCTTGCCATTTGGCAGATTAGACCACCACAGCCAAAAAAATGCGAGAAGGCTGTTAGTTCTCTCATGTTCATTGAAAGCATTCTTACTGACAGAGTGACGTTTAACTGAACAGCTGATTGAAAGTGTGTTGATCCACTGCCTCTGCTACTACACCCATGAAGCTTCTTCGGAGTCACAAATGCCGAAACACAGCTTCAGCCCAAAAGAAAAGTAATTGAACCAGAAAGGGAGATAGGACAGGCAAAACGGGACAAACAAAAAGGGTGATACAATCAAAACGCGTCTACGTTGCTGATACACAGTCAGAGTCATACACAAAAAATCCAACAGACATGATAATAACAAGAGTGGGAAAAGAAGAAATCACACGCATTGCTGATACAAAGAACTTTACGAAACTTTTGGAACCACAACCAACCAGCAATCATCGGGTCAACATTCGTAGTCATCCACTATAGTGAAAATCACCACTACCACAGACTGTGATGTACTTCAGGAGTTTATCACTTGATATGAGAAATGGGCTCAAATACTGCTTTTGGAAAATTCCACGACATAGTTTCTTCCATGTCATCACAGCGCCGGTCTTCAACGCAGAAAATAAGATGCGCGCACGTGTCCGAAAACCCCTTCGAGTTCATGGATGTTTTCGTTGGACCACTAGCGATGGGTCTCCGTTCCAATCAGAATTTCACCTAGCCTGTTAAGGTAGCTCAAACCTTCGGGTTTCAGAAACATCATTGTGCGGACACCACATCATCTCAAAGGTGTGCTTATTGTTCGCGAGATAAAGGTTTTGTGGCTGTACGCGGTACTGAAAATACGGCCAAATATTCGTCTTGCACTGAAAATTGAGCCAAAACTTTTCCCCTGTTATGCGACAAATCTCTCAAACTCAAACGAAGTCAGGTCTGCCTTTAAATAGATTGGAACGCGCCGAGTTGAGACCGCGGAGGTGCCCTCCATCTGTGTTCCAAGGTCACTGATCCAACCGAGTTTTCGTCACTAGCAGGAACTTCAACTCCTCATGTGCACCTGAATGTTAGTTGTATGTCAGAATATAATTGAGAAAGTTGAAAAACAAGTCAAAATAAATAGCGTAAGTAAAAAATAAAAAATCATCAACGTATCTTTTCTACAATATATAATCCGGGAATTGCCGATGAATCAGTCCTAAGAAGATATCAGCTAGTGTTGGGCCCAACGGAATACCCACAGCAACACCGTCTATCTGCTTATATGCAAGTCCGTCAAAATCAAAATGAACGTTTTCTGGGCATGAAAAATAAGATCTTCCAGGTATTCCATTAGAACACATAAAAGTTTATACTANGCTGTACAGAGATAATAGACATTTAAAGCCGGCAGTAATCCTGTACCAGGGAAAGCTTATAATCGATCTCTATTCAAGTAATTTGATAACAGCTGTTCGTTTATGGAATATATTCCATCGATCAACACGAGGCTATTAAAGTCACATAAAAATTTATACCAGAATATAATATGTTCCATTGTTCGCCATAGCTCACACAGTTTTACGTTCTCTCAATTAGCGTGTGATTCCGTTCTCCATTCTTGGTTTCGTTAATCCATCCCGCGCGTGAAAACATCCCGGGCATTCAAAATTCTGCAATGGTTGGGCATATCGCGAGCTCCTCAAAATTCTTTGGAATTCGAGCGAATAATGACCTCCGTTTGAGAGGTCCATCCGTTCCCCCGTAAATGTATATGCATCCCCACCTCGCTGCTATCATAACTATATTTTCTGCACATTTTCCATGGACTATATACATGTAATAATGATCAAATTCCTCGCCAATGCATCCCCTCCATCCTCCACGCACCTCTATTTTGGCACCACCCTGAACACTAAGCCAGTGATCACCTTGTGGAGTCCCAGTTGGTGTTACAAATCAACCATTTTATCGAATTGTGCAGATCTCAAGTACTGTCGTCTCGAAAGTGGGTAGCTCAAAGTTGTCTTCCTAAAATTGAATCTTCCCCTCAAATAATGTCTGTTTAGTTGCTCTAGTTACACAACTGACTCGTTGTATAATTTACAAATTTGGTGTTCAAATGTGCACATGCTTAAATATTTCTACGCTGAGCACGCCGTCCTGAGCGTGTTTTTCACAAGTGCGTCGAAAAATATACCATTATTATTGTCTTCATGCACGCCTTTGAAAAACGGGATTCAAGGAGCATCCAAAACAGTACAATCCAAAATAATACGTGCCACAAAAATGTGGCTTGAGAAAAACCATCTTAACTGGAAATGGTTCTTCCCGAATATGTCAAACTGCAAAACGATCGCACATCGAGTGGAGACAGCGGCGCTGCCACATATATGAACACACCCACATGCTTCACTGATATAAAACGTCACCCAGCTGGCGTTTAATGTGTCGTTATGGCTGACTGTGAGTACCACGCGCTACTCACGCCCAAAGATTGCAATCTTCTCCGTAGCTCTTGTTACCACCAGAAGTTTAGACGAGGCGATGCACGGTGTGACTCTAGGGGGACAGTCGTTAAAGTGAGGACTCTCAGAATTAAAAACTCGAACCCCTCCAAAGTCGACTCCACTGCTGGTTTGTCTTTCAGCTCTGATGTCATATAATTCCGATACCTCATTCTAAGTGTTTATCTTGATAAAAACATAAAGCAGCACACAATACGGTTTCAGGTGGAACTGAACATCCAAAATGAACTTAGCGCTGGCCGCAGAACCAAACGTTATTGAATTGGTGCGCCGCTTGGTGGAAATGTCCGTTTTGGCCAGAAATATGGCGTTGCCATCAACTGCCGGAAAGGTCAGTGCGTCGCAAACTTGGGAGGTCTCGCAGTCGCAAGATTCGTTGGAGGTTTTGCAGGGTAAGTTGAACGTACACAGACAAAGTTAATTGAATGGGCACTTAATTGCAGAGTGTCCACCCGCAGATTTCCTGTGCCATTACCAAACCCCCCCGCCGCGTTCCTCTCGTTCGGCCCGCCGCAAGTTGTGGTTAAAGCAAATAGCCGAGATATTTTGTTAGATGCCTTTTCACTTATGCCAGGTGAGGCCGTTTGACGTGCGTATCAGGTGTGTAACCGCTGTGAGGTTTGACCGCTGAGACCAGTGCCTCAACTTGTTGCAGTCTTTCAGTGACCGCCCTGAGAAGTTATTTAGCTCTATGGCGCCCCCAACCAAACACATTCATTCCGTATCACGTTCCAGAGGGCCGACGGATTTGAGTCAGATATTCTGAGATTGCAGATATTTCACTCACTCAGTGTGCTACGATATTTGATAAGGACTTGAGACGAGAAGTCTTTTACAGAAGAGTTGGTGGGAGTATGGCTGATGATGTGCCTGGCTGCCGTTATGGTAACCTGCGGAGCAATTTACTTTACCTGGTGGTAAAAAAGTTGCCGAACCTGGACGAGATACCATCACCGTCGATAAAGAATGGTCCTGAATTCCTAGTGGAGCCCCAGGCACATCTGCTCCAGTGTTCCTGGTTCATCGACCAACTTCCACAGCCATGGAAACGAGGCCACCTCGCAAGTAAACAAAAGTGGTAATCGTGCTTATGCCGAAAAACCCCACTTTCCGGTTTTATCATCGTGCGCCTCTAGAGTCAAGGAAGACACCTAGGACCACCACGCCCGAACGTATTCATAAGTATAGCAGCTGCCATTGCGAAGACCGCATAATTGTGAAGGAAATTATTCGTACACTGTCATTTTGCTTCTCACGGGGGTCTCCAACATAGCTGCAATTAAGCACTTCCCGATGGACACCTCTTCGGTAGATTTTACTATATGTATGACAGATTAAGTCACCACGTTCCCTTACAGAGAATGTAATATTGTAACTGAAAATGCACACACGGTTATGGCTGCAAATCTATCCGACTAATGTTGTGCACACTATACGAGCCATTGAGGAGCTGTCAGCGCCACCTTGTCCACCACCTGGCTACCCGTAAGGATTACTGTCATTGCTGGCCTTAGCAATCGACCTCTCGGCAGTCAGTAGTAATCCTTTGTTTCATGTAAGCACACATCGCGAAGGTATGACGGGCTCCGCGATCAACGCAGGTTGTGGATATTTTACAAAGTCAAAACCGTACGCGCCTGTCAGTTCCGCCGTTCGCAGCACTACTGAGAAAACTGTGCGCCACCCATGGCCAAACTTCAGCAAAATAGAAGCATTTGACAACACTATCGGTGCTCATTGTCGCTGGAGGTCGTCACCTATCAAAACAAAGGCAAAACCTAGTCTTCGTGGCGAAAAATAAATGTCAGTTAGTTGAGATTCTATTGATTATTTTATAAAAAAA
>QNGE01010070.1:0-11138 GCA_008508345.1 Paragonimus westermani
ACATCAAGATCAACATTCACGAGAGAAATGGTTTGTCACGCGTTTAACTTGAGTGGTAGTGTCGGACTGAAAGAAATGCTCGTAACCAGTATAAAGAATTCCAACGTAGGGAACCGAACCAGTGAGAATGGAATAAATGTGGAAGGGAATGTGGTCATCAACGTTCCATTGACACATAAAAACCATCAAACACTCACGCAAGCAGATATTTCCAGTTAGACCTCTTAGAATTCGTCCACTCTGCTTTGCTTGGTATTAAGTTTTCTCATGATCGAAGGTCTACGACACACCTTTTGGGGCTCAATGAGGAAGAATTCTGCTTTCACGGAATCCAGCCACCAGGATGCCGCTCATCTGCATTAATTTGCCCGTACATCTGGGGTTTCGTTCACCAGCCGTTTTTGGAACGGGTTCAAGCCAATACTACCGGTTGGACAACAACGTTAGGCTCGGGACGTGTTTGTTGCTCGAAGTACTTGAGTAGTCATAGTAACCTCCGACAGTGAGTATCCTAGATGTGTTTCAGACATTGAATACGAAAGCCATCCAACATTCCATTGATACAATGTTCTGGTTTCTGTGGAGTAAATTAACGTAGGTAGGATTAGTTCACAAAGAACGGAGAGCTTGTTTTTCATCTTTTGACTGTGACCCTTCTGGACGCCCGAAAGCAGTGTTAGACCGCCTCGCAAGTTCGCAACTGGTGGTTACCAGAGACGTCTGTCGTCAAGGCGCTGCCTACGTAACGGACGCCTACATAGCTATCTCAGCTGTATCTACTGCTCTGAGTTTCGGATGTGGGCACAGTGCCGTCGCCAAAAGACTGGATTGAAGAAGTCTCATTGTTAATCTCAGTTAAACTACTGCTACAAGCCGCGGTAGCGGCGAATACCCTACAGTGTTTATCTGATGTTCAGACATTGAGCGAAATCATTTGCGATAGCTGTATTCTGGCGGTCGGTTCTCGCAGCCAGTTTGGAGTGTAGGAGCGTCAAATAGCCATCAAGCGGCCACATGTACAGCAACCAGCTGAACACCGTCCTTCAAATTTTTACTAAAAACTATGAGTACCGCTGTCCAGCATAGGTTAAAATGTATTGCATTCTAAACAGAACCGTGTTTCACCTCTCCCTGGAGATTTCGAAGTCGCCAAAGGGTAAATCACATGATTTCACCTTCTCATTGGTTTAGCTGGCTAACCGAGGTGGATACGCAAGCTTATCAAACACCCTGCATACCACCCCACGACTTACAGGCCTAAGCATAGTAAGGAAACACAGTGGAAACATACAGCAGCTGGTCGTGGTCAAAACATCTTCTAAGGATAGATGAACAAAGAGCCAACAACACGGCGATGTCAAAAAATAGGATTTTATATTTTCGAGGTTTAGTTGCCAGGAGTGATCCTTGTAACAAAAAATTTGTTTCGGGAATAATTTCTCATGGATATGACAGGCAACGCATACTGAGCCAACCGTACTGCGACCCATTCGGCTTTCACCCGGCACTCCCGGAATATTGATCTACAGCACTTCGAAATCACGTCGACTAAGAGAAGTTCCTGCAACAGACTTTCAGTGCATCTCAGCAGACTGATTCGATTATTACTGGCGCTTTTCTTGGTCCCGTCTTCGTGCAAAGGCACTGTGAGAATGTTCTTGAACTTGAAAAGGGAATATTTTTTGCTCTCATATGAAGTGAGCTTGCTGGAGCAAGGTACGTTCCAAACGTGACCTGCGATCTTTCCACATCGCAGCTGTCAGTCAGCTGTTTGAATCCTTGCTGAGCTTGGAAAGGAGCCTAATGTCTCTTCGGCGGCTTGTTATGGCAGGCTGTTAACCATCATCCAGTCAGTGGTAGCTGGCCGATCTAGTAAGTTGCCGTTTGACTGCTACTGGCCAGTTTTCACGTACACTTTATTGCACTGTTGGCACTAGTCTGCATTATTTGGAGTTGTTTGCACTGGTCATACTCAGCTGAGCGTATCTCACAATTGCAGTGAGTAGTCTATTATGATTAATATTATAAACCTTGTGCTGTCGGTGGTCAAAACGACCGTGTTTCAACTCACCTTGCCTTTCTGACTGATACTCCTCGATTCTATAGTGTTACGACCAACGTCACGAAGTGTTCTCTTTTTATCGTGGATGGGTGGGCCGCGAAGGAAATGCCAAGTTCCCAGCGGTTTATCGGTCTCGAGATGCAGATAATTACGTCGTTGTCAAACTAACCCCCGTGTTTCAGGAACAAGGTACGGAAAATTTCAGTGACCGTCACTGCGATCTGCTTCGTGCGCTGACTCCACAGTCTGTTAGGGACAATGGACACGGAAGCAAATTAGGACAAATGGAGACCAAATTTCGAGAAATCGTCTTTGTCCTTCAAGTCCCCAACTGTTGGATATCAAACACAAATAAACCACTCCGTCCTGACCAGTCTACAACCCGCATTACACAACCGAGCGGGTTACGTGGTTGCTATGCACTTCACCAGTGTTGCCCGCTCTCACGATCAGGTTTTTAGGCGGGTGATTGTGACCAATCGAAATGCGAGTCCACATAGTTTTATCACACGCATCTGACCGACATCGTGCTTTTGAGCGCTTTCCGGTGTGTGGTCGGTCCTGCAAGAGGCATAACTGGCGCTTGCATGTCGGAATTCAACCTAGTCCGCATATAGCATCTTACCCTCTCCTGTGGCATCGGTGCCGCAGTGATTCATTTTTTTGACGACTACTGCAGCGGACGTTCCCGCCGTCCGACACATTGCGTTAGTAGCCCTGGGACGTCCTGCGTTTGGACGTACATCTTTGTACATCTTGAGTTGCTTGAGTAACCTGAGCCAAAGCATCCATTCCAACAGTTTGACATGCTGGCAAACGGTGAACAGAGTTTTGCCTTGGATAACCGGCCCTTTACGTATGTGAAAAACCCGGCTTGGTTGTCGATGAGTGCGCCACTAAACGGATAGTTTCAGTGAATAAGATAAAGGCCTCCACTTCTGGGCATTGTGGCCGACATTATGTGTTGGCAAGCTGAGGAAACGCGAGTTTACGTCCGTGTACCGATGGTCATGATCAAAAGTTGAATCATGGGAGCGCTGGTTGTTTAGTGGCATCTTCTCTAACCTCCCTCTCCTATGTGTAGAAGATAGTAAGGATGCAACTATAACCATAGTTCTGCCGAACACTCACATGACAACGTACTCAACTACACGTACAACCTCAACATTATTTTTTGGTATTGTCCGGCAAATTCCACGCAGGTTTCTCGTAAGCAAGGATGCGCTGAGTTCAAGCGGGACAGTTCAACCTGACTAACATCATTGAGCCGCATTCCGTAGTGAGTGGAGCAATCGACCCTAAGTTCTCTATATCATCCCCTCGCCGTAGCACCGTCTCGATCTCCAGTGAGCAAAATACGAGTATCAGAGTGCCAATAAAAATGAATTAAGATCGTCAAATGGGTCGTCAAGCGATCTTATAATGTGCACCGGCGCTTACATTACTAACTGAAAATAGCGACATTATTTCACTCGTGCCCGGTCAGGTTTAGCGAGTGCACCAGTGAAAACCACACGCTGCCAAAGTGGAAACTTAGCTGTTGTTTTCAGCTGCGTTGGCGCACAGTGTGTGTTGATTGGCAGTGACTGTGCAACAGAACTTTGTCACTCCAATTCAAAAGTCAACCCGATTGAGAATGGCTAATTCTCTGTGCCGGGAGAACACTGGAACCACTAACACCCTCGTTGACACGGCTTAGCACGATCGAGTTTATTCAAATCCTAGTGCTTCCATCGCTGGTGGGCTAGGATACCAATTCATGTACCTAGCTTGCCAGCCTATATTGGCTTGTCAACACAGCTATTGAAAGCGGAAGATGGTGACCGGAACTCAGCAAGACGAACGGTCTTGTCATTTCCTCATCTTAGCCATGACGTAACTATGTACGCGTTTGTTACGCAGCCGGTTAACGCTTGGGCTAGAAAACAGATTATTTATTTCCAGTGGAGTTAAGAGAACAGGCTCAGCCATTTCAATCTAAAAATATTGCCCGCACTGCATTGCCCACACAGACCAATTATCAGCGGATCATAGGTTAAAAGTTAGGGGAACGAGAACAAAACCTACGCTTTACACCCACTGACCACCCAGTTGTGGACACTCACCATGTCCAATACAAGGCTAGAACTTGTAGCCGCTGGAGCATTTAGCATTGGAGAACAACAGAGAAGTCATGATGAAATTCACTTGGGGTCATTAAGTAACACCCAGTGAATGCTACTGAATCGCCTATTCTCAAACGGTGTAGAAATGAAACGGGAATAGGTCAATCATTAGTAGCAATAGTAATAAAACACATTTCTCGACGAATGTGTGGCAAGCACAACGTGTTATGCAAGATCACTGCAGGTAGTTACAGTCGACACAAAATCACAATTTATTGAACAGTAACACAAACGTGAAACCTGTTATCAAAAGGGGTATGATAATAAAGAGAACTATCATAGTTTACAAAAGTTTAACACACGTAGCAGAAACATCGACAGCTCGCTTGCTTCGCAGATTCAGCTAAAAAATGTAATGTTACGTTAATTCACTTTCTGCAAGTTCATATATGAGTCAATTTTTTAAATAATTCTAGGTCATTTCGGAGAGAAAGTTCAATCGCACCTTCAGATTGTTTCACCATTACGCGATATAACTAGTGTCGGGTATCTACGTTATACGCAGTTGACGGCCAAATGTTTCCGGGACCACACTCGAGATGGTCATCAGAGGGTTCACAGAGTTTGAAGGTAGACCTTGCGTTTGCCAACGTAAGATAGTTGTCCAAACCCTTTTTAGAAAGCTGGATGTTGTCGCTGGCTTTAACTTCATTCGGAATTTCATTCCAACTCTAGGAATATTTTGCAATAGAGAAGTTTGCGCGTATCATTTTTCGAGAAGGTAGGGTTGGCAAAGCGGAGCCTTTGTTTCTTAGACCATATGAGCAGCTCTGTTGCAAGTGAAAATCATTGAGTGCGAGAGGATCTGAGAACTTCGTCCGACACCATTTCTGAAGTGAACTTAGCGGCCATGACTTTTGGTGAGTCAAGACCTATCTTGTAGCAAGCATACCATTCTTGCAATTTAGCCCAATTTGTTCAGAGAACATGTTGGCATCTGTCACTCAGTCTGATTGTTCGACGCCAAATCACATTCTCCAGTGATCACGATTGAGTTCAAGTGACAGCCTCAAATGGAACAAAAACTACGCAACAGAAGACAACGGTAGGTAGTACCGAAGACAGATCGGCAAGCCTATGATGTCGGCCTAAAACTTGAAAATTTCCCGTTTGGCCAATTTATCATCTGCAACTAAATGTGGAAACAGAACCACACCTTATCCACAAAGGGACTGTGTCCAGTTAGACAATCAGGGTGGTTACACTGGCCTCAAATTGTGTTTGAATCCCAAAAAGCAAAACGGAACACCCCACCCGTTATTACCCACAAACATCAGGTGCTTCCTAACCAAAGAATTTCGTGTTTCAACACGCAACCGTATACCTTCCTCATGAAGGGCTCACACGAACCGACCGGTGAAATATGTGATGAACTCGTTGTGATGATAAACAATATTTTCGCCATAATCCTCTTCACTTTGAAATGTGTATTCTCCAGACCTGCTGGTTCAACACACCACGGATACACCTCCAGACACGAACGCACGTGTGAATCCTTATTCACTCTCCGAAATATTATTCCGCTATTCTCAGGTGTCTCAAAGTAATTATAGGTCCATCAACTCTACCCTGCAACAAGTTACTCACCCACTTGACAGCCAGAACGAAGTCATTGCGACCGCCGTCGCCCTTGGTGAACACGTAATTTTGTTGATCTTCGCCAACCTCTACTTCGTTCAATTATTCGCAACTTCCATTTTTGCCAAAATACGTCACCCCTCTTCCAGCTAAAGCATTTGTGCGCAGCAATTATGCCTCAAATTAGAGACGCGGCTGGCCTCGAGCTTAGTGTGCGTGTATTCCATGAAGGTAAAAATGGGCTGAGTTACTGGATACGTCTGTTTGTCAGTGACATTTTTGGTTCAACAAAGCATGACAACTGGGACCTACACTACTTTGGTGGGTGTGCCTTTATTCAGCTCCCCCACGTTGTCGTCCAGGTCACGCAAACTCACAGCTCTATCACGCCACCTACGTGACCTTCGTGTTTATGCCCGCCTACGTTGTTGCGCAACTAGGCATTCGGCGCACTATAACAGTAGGAGAAAATATTTTGACTGGGTGCACTACTGAGGGACGTGATAGGTGCCTTTCTGGTGGCAACACGGACCGAATTTATTTCAATCAAAGCAGTGCTGTGCAATCAGCCTTCAGTAGACTTTCAAGGCGTCGTGGTGTCTCGTGGACACATTGTACGTGATCCATGATTCATTTCAAGTAAAACGTGGTGAAGGGAGTAAAAACATAGTGAACAGGGGTTAGTGGTTAGGAGTTGAGTTATGGTTTAGACTTGACTGGAGTGGCATAAATAAAACCATTCCCACTTTACAATCCGTAACTCTGAGAAACTTGGAACAGCTATGTGGAATTCCGCTTTTCAATCTGAATGCGTGTGTGATGACTATTCCGCATCTTGGTTTCACTTTGAAATGTCAAGATGTACATATTTTTATAATAGCCTGTTCAGGACAGCAATCTGATGGGCCTATTGCTTGAATAAAAGTTCGGAGATCACACAGAGCATTTCCACTATTTGCCATTCTGTGTGTGACCTAATTATCCTCTTTCCTCTCAGTTTGCAGGGGGTGGTGCCCACTTGACAACAGTGAACAGTTTTTCAGCTGAGAATTTTTGACGGTTCTGTTGTTCCCGGAACTACTGCATACGTTGTGTTTGAATTCAATGTTTAATTCAGAAACACTGTTGGACGTCCCGTATCCTGAACCACACGGCAGCAATAACCGCTTAGAAACACATGCGGTTGTAGAGTTTCAAAATCCCGATACGTAACGTTCAATACAATTTTGATTTGCTTGCACATTGTGCTTCTGAGGTGCTGTCTCAAGTCGTTGAGACGAGAAAGTCAAGCAAAGGCTAGACCCAGTCTGAAGAAATTGCAGGAGACTTGGTGGATATCGGGAATTCTTCAGGCTGGGCCTAAGCGCACCCAGAATTTTAATTCCGGACGTCCGATGCTCCACCGAGCTATGCTGACTCCACTTGCAATATCTTCCGATAGGCCGGATCCGGAATAGTCGCAACCGTTATGCATCGAGCATTTACATATTTCGAACCTACCAAGCAACCGATTAAGATCCAAGTAGAAAGATGATCGCAATGGCAAGTTTCTTATCAATAAGGTGGCACAGTAGAAGGTGCGCACCTGTTTCGAAAGGTCAGTTATTGTTGCGTATGTCTCCATTTTATCACATTTAGTTGCTCCGGGACGTTTGAAACACAGAATGGTGATATAGAAGGAGTATCTTTTGGCAATGCCACCAAGTCAACTATTCTCTAAACATTATGTGGGCTGTAGTTATATGATATTAGGTTATGAGCAGTGTAGTTTTTCTGACTGCTTTTTGCGCCTCCCATAAAGAAACTTTCTACTGTAACCCTAAGACTATTTGGAGTGGCGACAGTTAGTAGCTCTTATTTAAGCCCCTCGGAAGAAAGGAGAAAGCGTTGGGATCATGGGAGCTTCAGGATTTCAAGTCCTCCGTACAGAGAAGTGAATAGAAATTCTCCTCGGCAGACTACTGATGTAAATTAGAAAGGTTAGTGCACCAAGAACAAGCCCATGTGCATAGGGATGTGACATGGTACATTTGTTGTGATTCATTTAAGGAAGAAGAGATCAAAGTTAACATGACAAGCTCTAGGTTTGTATTCAAGAAACGAGATGATAAATGTTACTGATCGCATTCAAATGTACGTATATTAATATGTTGGTTTGTTGACATCGGTGGTCTCTGGTTCAAGTTTCAATGAAAATAAGCAGCTGTTTGGGCTTCTAACAAATTAAACTACCCATAGACAGACATTATGTAATTATAGCCAAAACCATTTTAGCAGTGACTTTGGTCTCCATAGCAATAGCGAGATTAGGGCAGGTGTTGGTAGTACAGCCGGAGGATTTTATGCCTTTTTTCGCAGTCATTATGCTCTATTGCGCGAGATTGATCGTTTGGCGACTGGAAATTTTTAGAGACGTTGCCCATAGTTATATAATGTCCGTTTATTAGCAGTGTAATTTGTTAACAGATGTACCATGACACATCCCTATGCACATGGGCTTGTTCTTGGTGCACTAACCTTTCTAATTTACATCAGTAGTCTGCCGAGGAGAATTTCTATTCACTTCTCTGTACGGAGGACTTGAAATCCTGAAGCTCCCATGATCCCAACGCTTTCTCCTTTCTTCCGAGGGGCTTAAATAAGAGCTACTAACTGTCGCCACTCCAAATAGTCTTAGGGTTACAGTAGAAAGTTTCTTTATGGGAGGCGCAAAAAGCAGTCAGAAAAATTACGCTGCTCATAGACTGACACCATGTAACCATTGCTGGCTAAATCAGATCTTGAAGGCCGCACTCCAACGGTCAAAACAGGGCAGCTATGCTCAACACCAGAATCAGTGCCCATTGGGGTGAATCACGGAAAACCTCTAAGACCGTTGATCTTCCTAGTGTCTATGAATGATATGTGAAATGTACCGAAACATAGCAGCTTCCTTCCACACGCCGACGACATCACAATCATCCACACCTTCCACCAGGCCAGTAAGTTTGTATTCTATCTTCGAAGTATACGAAGTGGCCTGGCGACATTGCAGTAGCAGTGCGAAACCCGACTGATGACGTCCCCAGCGAACGAAACAAACATCAATAATTATGGTTGTAAATTATCCAGTGGTACCGTCTCAAAAGACGGTTATGATGTCGTTACTGCCACCTCCGTTGAAAATATAGGAAAAGGGTGGGAGAACTCCTTCAATTTCTCCGAACAGTTATGATTTCCGGACATGAAAATCCAAGATGACAATGGGCTATATTGTGAAACGTTCAGCCTACCGTCTGCGTGGCAGGCCATTTAAAAAATATGTCGGGCTTCAGATTCAATTGCTAACATCTACGCAAGCCTGATGGGCTTGTGTTAGAAGATCTTCAACGAACATTTGTCAAAAGCTTACTAAGACAGTCTCTCTCATTCACTTACAGATAATGCTGCCAACACTTAGAATTGATCCGCGTCGGTTGCGCAAACTAAAGTTGAACCCAACATGTCTATATACAATTATACAGCTGGACTCCACTACCTCAGCGTTTACTGCCCTCTTGCAACAGAGCTGCTCATATGGTCTAAGAAATAAAGGCTCCGCTTTGCCAACCCTACCTTCTCGAAAAATGATACGCGCAAACTTCTCTATTGCAAAATATTCCTAGAGTTGGAATGAAATTCCGAATGAAGTTAAAGCCAGCGACAACATCCAGCTTTCTAAAAAGGGTTTGGACAACTATCTTACGTTGGCAAACGCAAGGTCTACCTTCAAACTCTGTGAACCCTCTGATGACCATCTCGAGTGTGGTCCCGGAAACATTTGGCCGTCAACTGCGTATAACGTAGATACCCGACACTAGTTATATCGCGTAATGGTGAAACAATCTGAAGGTGCGATTGAACTTTCTCTCCGAAATGACCTAGAATTATTTAAAAAATTGACTCATATATGAACTTGCAGAAAGTGAATTAACGTAACATTACATTTTTTAGCTGAATCTGCGAAGCAAGCGAGCTGTCGATGTTTCTGCTACGTGTGTTAAACTTTTGTAAACTATGATAGTTCTCTTTATTATCATACCCCTTTTGATAACAGGTTTCACGTTTGTGTTACTGTTCAATAAATTGTGATTTTGTGTCGACTGTAACTACCTGCAGTGATCTTGCATAACACGTTGTGCTTGCCACACATTCGTCGAGAAATGTGTTTTATTACTATTGCTACTAATGATTGACCTATTCCCGTTTCATTTCTACACCGTTTGAGAATAGGCGATTCAGTAGCATTCACTGGGTGTTACTTAATGACCCCAAGTGAATTTCATCATGACTTCTCTGTTGTTCTCCAATGCTAAATGCTCCAGCGGCTACAAGTTCTAGCCTTGTATTGGACATGGTGAGTGTCCACAACTGGGTGGTCAGTGGGTGTAAAGCGTAGGTTTTGTTCTCGTTCCCCTAACTTTTAACCTATGATCCGCTGATAATTGGTCTGTGTGGGCAATGCAGTGCGGGCAATATTTTTAGATTGAAATGGCTGAGCCTGTTCTCTTAACTCCACTGGAAATAAATAATCTGTTTTCTAGCCCAAGCGTTAACCGGCTGCGTAACAAACGCGTACATAGTTACGTCATGGCTAAGATGAGGAAATGACAAGACCGTTCGTCTTGCTGAGTTCCGGTCACCATCTTCCGCTTTCAATAGCTGTGTTGACAAGCCAATATAGGCTGGCAAGCTAGGTACATGAATTGGTATCCTAGCCCACCAGCGATGGAAGCACTAGGATTTGAATAAACTCGATCGTGCTAAGCCGTGTCAACGAGGGTGTTAGTGGTTCCAGTGTTCTCCCGGCACAGAGAATTAGCCATTCTCAATCGGGTTGACTTTTGAATTGGAGTGACAAAGTTCTGTTGCACAGTCACTGCCAATCAACACACACTGTGCGCCAACGCAGCTGAAAACAACAGCTAAGTTTCCACTTTGGCAGCGTGTGGTTTTCACTGGTGCACTCGCTAAACCTGACCGGGCACGAGTGAAATAATGTCGCTATTTTCAGTTAGTAATGTAAGCGCCGGTGCACATTATAAGATCGCTTGACGACCCATTTGACGATCTTAATTCATTTTTATTGGCACTCTGATACTCGTATTTTGCTCACTGGAGATCGAGACGGTGCTACGGCGAGGGGATGATATAGAGAACTTAGGGTCGATTGCTCCACTCACTACGGAATGCGGCTCAATGATGTTAGTCAGGTTGAACTGTCCCGCTTGAACTCAGCGCATCCTTGCTTACGAGAAACCTGCGTGGAATTTGCCGGACAATACCAAAAAATAATGTTGAGGTTGTACGTGTAG
>QNGE01010074.1:0-11133 GCA_008508345.1 Paragonimus westermani
GTGGTTCGAAGTGAAGAAGTGTCACCTTTGAATGGTAGTTCATTGTACACTTTCTTCTTACCAACCGTGGGAACCTTATCTCCTGCTGTACGCTGTTGGCTGTCTATTGATAAATGTTAGCGGGTCTTGATGAATGTATAGTATGCTTCCACGTCAACATGGGTAGCTATGCGGGGCAAAGGAAGCCAGTCAAATAAGCGATGCGCTCGCTCACATTGAAACGAGTACATACACGCGTTTGGTTACGGATTACCAACCAATCTTTTTGGGAAAATGGCGTAAATATTTAACTACAGTCTTTTTTTAATATTACTGAGATTGTTTGAGCCTTTCAAAAAGGAACATCGTAACCACCCTTTTGAGGTCGAATCAATAATTCCGCTCTCCCGATTTATCCAACCCTAGTGAAACCGCTAACAGTGTCTTGAGTTAAGTTGAAAACCATTCATATGTGACCTCGTCTTTCGTATTCAACATAAATTCCTCCTCAGACGGCCTTCAAAAGTAACCACTGGACTCGTGGTTTGCTTATAACAGAGTTCAGCACTAGCTGATGAACAACTTACCCACATTGAAAAAAACATAATTGCTGACGTCATGGGCATCTCGGGGAGGCACTTACTTGACTTTCGAAAAATAACGATCGCTTGTTGCATCACCAATTATTGATGAGTAGTCAGGGGTTGGGCTAACTTCAACTTGAACATCACTCACACTTGATCGCAATCTTCACATTCAGCTAGACTTTCCAGCGAACCTCTTTGGAATGGAAGTACTAGACTCGAGTTTCGCTCAAGTTAGGGCTGCTCGGTAGTGCCTATCCTTGCCAGACCCGGGACTAGAACTCAGACCATGCAATCATGGGACAAACATGTTGATCACTGCCCCAGTGACTTCTTATTAGGCACGACCGAAACATCATATTTGCACGCTCGGCCGCATTCGCTTGTGAGTAATGATCAATAATTATCTTTGTTCTTATACCTGACTTCCAAGGCAGCAGTAAGATAGAGAGTTGACGAGTGTTATGGTAGTCACTCTGTCTACAATATTTGACATTATGATCCAGGATGACGAAATCATTCTGCTGTATAGACCGTACTACCATCACTTTCTGCTGTGGACAAACTCTTTTCTATGCAACTTTCATTCTGTCACGCACACTACATTCTATCGTTAATTATCTTGGAATTTACGGGTAGGGCAGAATTATGTTGCGTCGAATGCAGGTCACATGCACCGACGAGTGAGAGCCGCAGACTAAGCGAATGACTAGCACTCAAACATAGAACACGAACGAAGTTTATCGAGAGGCCTGTTGAAGAATTTACTGAGTATTTACTGAGTATCTAACTAACGACCAGCTACTCAGGCAGTGCAAGTCTGTAAGCGTGCAATAAGTTTAGATCTAATTTACACAAAATGAGAGCTCCAAACTAACCTTTCTGTCTTTTGGTCACAAATGGGTTCATAAACTGAGGGTCACGACTGTTGCAGATGGTTAAACTTTGGGGTTGTAATTCTTCCAGATTTGGACCATTTCGTGACAACTTGATTGTCCGCCTGAGTTTCTAAACACAACGATTTACGTGCGTTACTAAACACTTATGAGGAGCATATCTTTCAGTTATGTTAGCTTTTAGCTACAAAGATTATTCAATCAGATTTGACAAAAATATCGCATTATGAAAAAAACCTCAGGCGCTTTCAAGAGCTCCAACCTCCATCATGATGACTTTTAAAAACCATTCAGGTGGTGATTGCTCATAAAGTTGTTACCATCCACTCAGTAGACATCTGTTCAATTACTGTTAAACAGAACGATGTTTTACTCGGTATATATTATTGAGCATTTGATATTGATGATATGGAGTATTCATCTTCGGTCATCCTCTAATTATTCTACCCAAGTAGGTGTGTGGCTAACTCAAATTCAGATACATACAGATGGTGTGTCAGCAAACAGATGGAGATTGAAATTAGTGTCTGAGCTTTAACAAATCAAAGGCTGATGTACCGTTTTAGTAAACTACTTGGTAGCTTGCTTCTTAAGCGTACGATTCACTAGGGTTCACACTAATCGAAATTTTAGTACAGTTACCTTTCCGATGGTAGACAAAATGACGCATTATTCGACATAATAAGTTTTCCTATTAAAAAATAAGGGAGCAGAATACTTTTTAACGACACTAGCATGTCACCGTAGATGTTATCTACACAAACATGGCTTCAATTCTGCCAGCACTCACTTAAAACTAACAGTGGCCACGCATAATCAGAGCAATCCCCAAGGATAAACCGATGAAAGTACTTTCAGTATCGCACACAAAGACCACCGCTTATTATAAGCGTAATGTGCAATAAATTGCCCTCATTTCCAATGGATAATCTGTTTCCACCATCATCACATAGTTCAAACGGGGAGTTATCAAGCATAACTATAGGACATGCATACTAATAGACATGTGTAACACTCGCTACACTTATCTGAGTTTGCTCTCACTTGTAAACCTTCATACTAATCACATTGTTGTCCATTTAAACATTTTACGCTTTCTTAAAGCACTTTGGGAGACAGCAACATCAACAACCGAATTAACTCAGAAGCATATTATCAAAGTGAAACTTAATGACTGGTAAACTCACATTCTTATACTCAACTCATTCAAGGTACTGTTTAACTTCCGATTCTCGGCGTAATTAGAAAATGCGACCACGAACCATGATAATAAAACCTTGTGAATCAAAACAGCAAGAACGAATATGGCGAAATCCTACTGGTTTTTTATCGGTTCTGTGAAGTCAACGTGAATGAAGCCCTGGGTTCAACTATTCCTATCAGAGGATAAATTGTGCCACGAAGGAAATATTATTTATAAACCTGATTGGTGGAAGGAAAGTCACTTTACGATTAGCGGGTGATAAAACTGTTGGCTACATTCTAAACTGCGTTCACAGAATGGTCCAGTGAACACTCAGAAAACGAAACACTGGTGGTGTTGCTCATAACTTGCACAGTCCTACCTGAACGTGTTACAGACTGCTCGTCTTAACTGCTTTTTTTATTCAAACGGTCGCAAAAGCTGGACTGTTTCCAT
The DNA here is from genome assembly GCA_008508345.1 of Paragonimus westermani. Lineage (NCBI taxonomy): Eukaryota > Metazoa > Platyhelminthes > Trematoda > Plagiorchiida > Troglotrematidae > Paragonimus > Paragonimus westermani. The sequence continues at coordinate 3,099 of QNGE01010074.1, forward strand.
CATCGTTCAATACATCAAATAACTGACATTGTTCAGCCTAAGACATAGTCAACAGCACATGAATACAGCTTAATAAAAATGTTGTCGATAAACTTCAGCACTTCCAAGTTGAAAATAATCAAATGTCTGCTGACATTTTTAGTTGTCTAGGCTTCAGAATTCCATCTATGACGGTCGACTGGCAGTCGCACATTAGTCGTTAGGTTTGTTCTATGGTTATCACATGAACTAAGCCAGTCAGAACAACCGAGTCTTTTTAATGTGTCCCTTTTCCTGTAAGAAACAAGCGTACACAGATTTGTGTGCAACCTCAGTTTTGGATCATGCACACAAGCATTCTGGTCCGGACTGCCCGTAGTTAGAACAGTAACGAAATCACCACGGTGTTCTAATAATTACGACATATTACCATATCTAACAGTTTTTCTAGAAACCGGTTTACACGGAAGTACTATTCCACGCCTAGCAGAGAGTTTCCCAGGTCAATCATGAATTTTGTTGCTAACGTCATGACGGCCACCTAACAACTGCCAGGTTTTTTCAGTTGCTTGCAACAGCACAATACTTGATGCGGCACACTTTATTCGGGTAAATAAAGTGTGTAACGTAACGGGCGATGATTGTGCATTTTTGGTCTTTCGGCTATCCATAGTGAAAGCGGAGTTTTTCTGAGTAAATGACCTCATGGTGATCTCATTTGATACAGACAAGTTACAGAATTGCCACTTCGAGATACCTTTGTATAACTTTGGAGTGTATCGACATTTTTTCCTGTACCTCTACCATTTCGGGATAAGTCAGTGTGTCTCAGGTATTGCTTAATCAATCTCCAGATTCGTGGTTTAGGTTGGCAAATCTGGGCCGAAATTGAAAACCGATAGGGCGGAGAAAACCGTCTAGTACAACATCATGCAAATATTCCATCTTTTAAAAATATCCTACTTGTTTTCAGGTTGATAACAACTAGTTTTCATACTAATCCGACAAGTCTGTTTATAAACGATTGTAGAAGAATAATCTTTCATGAAAATTATCGTGACCGTCTCGACCATATTAGACGTCCGCTCAGGTTGCCATGACGCCCTCCCTACAACTGAAGCGCTGATCTAAGGTCAGTCCGTCATTTACGTGTTAGACGCTTTCGAGATCAGATAGGTAGCATCGTCAAGTGAACATTGTAGTTACTGAATCACTGCGTTGGTGGTCTGTGCTTGATATTGTTGTCACTCAGTCGAGTCCATTGTGGTTAACAGTTTACTTCGTACCTGTGGTTGCCACCACGTACCACGGTGAGGCGAACTGACCAAACTGGAACACAGGAAGATCACAGCGTTCCACAATCTATAACCGAACGTACAAAGGACTGCCAGGCCCCACAGATCCGGGGGTGCTATTAAACGCGTATCACTTTTAACATTTAGAATGTGTAATTTGACCGTATTAGCAACAGTCAGCTTGTCAGCCCTTATTCTCAAAGGCCGAATTCGTTCCATTTGTTGTTCGTTTCTTTCACATGACAAAGGATTACCATTTTCCAGCAGAACAACAGTGCAGTATGTACACCGTACATCACCAGAACATAGCTACTTCTCTTAGGGGGTAAGAATTTATAATGACTTATCGACAGTCCTGATGTCAACCTCGTCGAAAACATACCGCTTGTTCACTGCCCGCCCGATACAAAGATGCTAAACTATACCGCTCGACCACCTCATTGGCTGTCCCGTCAAAACGAGCTTGACAGAGTTTGGGCGTAAGTGTACTGTGATCTCTTACTGCGTCCATCCGATGTTTGATAGTGTCGGAGCGAGCTGGTGACTTGTATGTTGTGCCATTTCCTTCCCACACTTAATGAATGTGTATTGACCGTGTAGTTTTATGCAGTTATTTCCGCTGTTTCTGCATATAGTTAACTTCAGTTTCAAACAACATTCATCATACTGATTTTTAATAAGATTCGTTCTTTGGCTGCGAGCATCGATTGTTGTTGACTTGATAATTAGATAAGATAAGAATACCGGATAATTTTGTTGGTGGGTAATATCTTTTGCTAGCGAAGCAGCGTGGCATGACTGGTCAAACTCGTGTAATGCGACTTTGTGCCTAATCGTCAGACGGACGTCTTTAAGAAGCCATAGGTAATGAATCCTGGTGAATATCTATCCTGGTAAACACTGCAGTAACTGCACTATATGACGACACAATGGATTAAACACTCTGCACGCTGTCAACGTGTATTCGGAGTTAACTCTCTTGTATCAACATTACACACTGAACCTTTAGAACGTGAGCAGCCTAACCTTTTCTGCATTTAGTCTTCAGGGAAACTCAATCAAAAGACGTCTTTTTTCTACTCACTACCAGTCAGCATATTACTTTTAGATTTGTTCTGTTAGGAGTCTCGCAAACGTCATGCTTTCCGTTAGCAAATTTATCCACTACACGTTCGACCTGCAAGGTCGATAGGCTTATTTTCAGAAAATCGATAGAAATATCATATAGGTGTCAAGGTATTCGTCAGCGTAAAAATAGCAACATGTTTAAAAACAATGGAATTTGATATCTTTGTTGCATCATCTTTCGGTTAAATTCGATGACTGTTTTGCTACACGAACTCAGCTTTCCACGCACCTCGCTAACTTTCTTGGACGGCTACTCTAAACCCTTTTGAAAGAACTCTAATGGACAGTTCTATTTGTCTGTGTTCGGGAGCGGAAGATCCGTGCCACTCACTCTGTTACTAAGCCGCAACATCAGTCTCTCCTTGTTTTTCTCGCCTTGACACTGGCTGATGACTAATTTAGAAAAAGTCTGATCTACAGGGGCTTCATTAACAATAAAAAAGCTTATGCTACCATGACCATTCAGCATGGCTCAGCATTTAAACCGACATGTGTCTACATCCAAAGGAACTTCTGTTCTCCCTCTCTATTAATCGACATATGAAATCCACAACATTGGAGCCTCATTTGTACAAGTTCAGATCAAACTGGTAGTCTTACGCCAGTGGGAACAAACTTTTGATCCTTCAAAACCAGGAAGCTGCAATATACGTGCTTTATTACAGAGTGCACCTTCGAAACACAAAGTCACCGACTGTTTAACCCCTCAGAACAACGGGTCACCAAGTTGACCCTCATTAAACATGATATTGCGTAACCCACACGCGAATTTACTGGCTTTATGCGGAGCGATACTCAACTGAACCTACCAGCTGACGCCGTGTGTGCAAAAGTGGTTGAGGCAACCCACTGGATTACCATAGCCCCAGTTACATAATACTCGGTGTGTTTGTAGGTATGTCTAGTCATTATCCGTATGATGCATATAACTGGAATATTTTACTTTTGTGACTGATGAGAGTGAAAGAACTGTCAACATATCGCAATATATGCCTTCTTTCTGTTCTAACGAGGTGTTTAAAGTTACGTTGATTGACCCTCATTGCACAGTTTACACATTTTCACGACTCACTTTGAGAGGGATTCGTCAGTCTGTTCAAAACACTTGCTGATTCTAAATTGGCATCGCTGTGTGATGTACTCATATTAAAATAATGGTTGACTAATTTGTATTTGTATTCGGACAATTTTCCAAGTAAACCGAGTGATTTAGATAGTGGGGTTTGAGCAGCCTGTGGTTCTCAAAGTTGTTCAAAATATTTATACTGCGTCTAATTAGCACACGGTTGTCCAGTGTTTGACGATCACCCAGGATGTTTTGGGTTTCCACAACACAGGCGCCTACGTCTATGTTGTTATGGTGGGAACACAATGACTAGGTGTTTGCAAAGGTATGAACACGAATGACAGTCATACAAGTGTACAGCACTGACGTAACAGCCACTTCATAATCTCTGCCTCCTGATTTGATACAATTGTGGTTGTGTAACCAACACAATTTTCATGCAAAATCTGTTACGAAGCCTTGTCCTTGTAACCTGTCAGTGATTGTGTTCTCGCTAAAGTAACCTAGAACTATGAGAGCTGAGTGGTTGTTGACCACTTCAAATGGGTTCGCTTATGTACACGTGGGATTCTAGCATGAAATAATCTTCTACAACCTGTTGAAAAACCCGTTAGTGCTGGTTACTCGAGTCACACCCTGGAAAGTGTGCGTGAACATCGTATCACGTGCTTGTCAGTTTGAATGTGCTTGTCATTTGTGTGGACGAGTGAAATCCAACTGTATCTACGACCTCATTTCGACATAGTGTACGATATTTGACAACCATACTTGTATAAGAGCGGTACAGATATGGTTTCCGGGTCGGGGGAATGTTTAATGTACTATCTTTTCAGTGTTACTTTTGAAGATCCATAATGTATTGTTAGCCTACAGGATGAGTTTGGACATGGGTACAGTTGAAGGGCACGACATATGAGGAAATTGACAATGAAGTTGAAGAGGACTCATCTGAGCCAATATACTTGAGAACACTAAGAACGTATCCTTACAATCTGGCCACGTACCACAACTATGCACAGTTCATCAAGTCATCGAACTAAACGTTCAAAGTTAAATCCAAAGTGAATAGTTGTCAGATGCAATCTGAAAATTAGGCCATTTAGTGGACCATATATCAGTCGGACTAAACAATATTATTCACTGGAAAACTATCGACTAACAGTGAAAAAAACAAATTAGATATCATAAATATTGTCTAAATTTGAGACTGTGCAAAACATTTTCCTACGCAGCTCAGTTTTTTAACCTTGAATAAAATAATGTTTTTCATCTCACTTCAACTTAAGATGAAAATTGAAGCAACGGTTCCAGCGTGAGTAACAATCAAAAACAAGGCCACCCTAAGGCTAGCTAAATTTAAATCTGCGACCGTTTTTATGCAATATCCCGTTGACGTGTGCGGATAACGTCCACTGTGTCGAGTGTCCTTGAACAGTGGGTGTGTCAGACAGTTTTCTGCTGCCACCTTACCGATAAAATGTCGTCAGGACATTCGAGCGGCCTTCACCGTGCACTGAGCGGAACATAGTTAAAAGCGAATTCTTCTGGATAATACATTTTTGATCGGAATGCTTGACTGAAAGGATAAAGCCAGTGCAGACTGCCGGCCGTGTACGGGAGGCATTTCATTGATGATGTATGTAAAGTGGATGTGGGTTTCTGAGAGGTCACTTAATTCATTGAAGACAAACGGGTAGTCGAGAAGAAAAATCCAATGAGAATGATACTCCACAGGTAGCCTCCACCTATTCGACTTGACGAATACCGAGTATGTCAATGTCTCATGCTTCCATGTGTCCCTGAAACAGTTCTAGTTGATCAACTATGGTTCCGCAAAAAACAGTTTACACGTCATCAAAACAACAGTTTGGAACACCACCAGAGAGGTGAGTGATGAAACTAAGAGTGTGTCCACAAGAGACTATCCAACCCCCAAGTTATTTGTAATTTGCACGAAAACTGACAAATCTCCGAAATAAGTAAATATATTTACACCTTAGAGCATATGAGCCTCGCTTGAATGGAAAACGATCGTTCCCAACTAATGCTTTCCGGCTCTTGCAGGGTGTGCTCTACAAAGGATACAAAACCACTGTAGACGAGTTTCTGAGCAGCGTCGACTTCACTCAGTTGTAGGTGCTATACGTTTTAACCGTCTTTGTGTGTCAGACAGACACCAGAATTGGTCTTTCAATCAACATATTTATGCATTCTACAAGTCTAAGAAAAACAGCTGCTTGCCAGGTGGAGAACGAAAAACGCAGCGGTTCTGTCAACAATCTACAGAAGCTTTCAGCCACAACAGAGCCTAAAACGAAAGTTGGCAGTTGTAAGGGTTTTCATTAAAAACAAACGTGGTATTAAGATCCTAAACAAAGTATTAAAGATTTTCAGGTTTACCGCTTTGTTGCTGCCCAAAGTTTGACCGACTGCTGTGAGAAAAAGTGTAACGAATTTATCCGTTTTAGATGCGTGTATTTGGTTCTGTATCAATTTTGAGGCAAATCAGGAAACGGAAGAATCTACAACCCATTTGAGCATTCGGCAAGAAAATGTTTTTACCCACTGAATACATCACCGACCAAAAAATGTTTAAATGTGCAGTCGTAGATAAACAGAAGCTGCCGTAACAAGACAATCATGATCTGATACTTTTGTGAGAAAAACTGGTGCGGTACCTGCTACTGGTATTTTACTCTCAATATATGGGTAGAAATGTCAGATTATTTATACGTAACTTTGGTTTTATATTTTGGGTATATGAGCTATTTATTAAAGGTCCGAGTTTGCTTACAGGATTTCCAGTTCACTCAGATAGACCATAATTAGGTGAGCATTGCACAACATGGAACCACTTAGTAAGATCACTTTAAACAAACTGTAATTCCGAACTCATTGAGGAATACAAATATGAAATTAATCTGCACTCCGTATGTTACTCGAGTACCTTTTGGAATAATTATCTTTTCTGTATACACTTTACGGTTCATCAGTGTAGAAAGAAGACGTGTTGCGATGTGTCAGAATTTCGTTTAAACTCATCAGTCGCAAACGTACAGTATGTAGGTCATGCACGACAGAAAAATAGAGATAAACAGCAAACGGAAAAGCATAAATTCATGCTAAGTATTATGTTATTAACATTACGGTAACAAGATGAGTCGCTTCAATCACTTTTATGCACATAGGGCCCACTGCTGAGTTGTGGTCAAAATAGTTTCGCTAAACTGCAATCAGCCAGTTCAAACAGTTTAAAAGATAGATATGCTTCTATTTCTGTAATTCAAAGGGGATCATCTGGCAAACGACATCAGGCACAAGGTGATATCCGCCATATCCCGTACGTATGCGGCCCGCCAAGTACGCTTGGTTCAAACCATCAATGGATCAGTTCTGTATAATCGCGAACGCAGTTTGTCCGACTACTCTGTCTCTCACGCTGTCTATCAGTTCACCTGCAGTTGCAATGACGTTTCAATAGGCAGAACAGAATGACAACTATTTCACCGAGTTGCACAGCATGTCCCGAACTGGTTAAAGCAAATTTCGACACAACAATCTCAACCCGATGAATCCGTTGCTCGAAATCATGCACCTCATGATAACAGATCACCCAATTTGAACCACTCAGCTCACCAAAGCATTGTTACGCAAATTGAACCCGAAGCTGCTGGTCTTCAGCGAAGCTATGTTGATCAGAACTCAGTAGTCGGCGTTATGTGCATAAAAGTGGTTGGAGCAACCTATCGGGTAGCCGTGATGTTGGTGACATGATACTTCGTGTGAATTTATGCGTGTCCATGCCCTGTTAATCTTTATTTGTCTGTCGTATATAATCTGCATGTTCCATGTTTGCGGCCGATGAGATCAAACGAAATAATGACACATCGCAACGTGCCCTCTTTACGCATTGATGATGTTATCAAAGGGAACCCAGTGTTTCAACACCTTACGGTCGTTCGAGATTTCTCCTCCCCGGCAGTACACGACCGTGTGTAACAGTTATCGAATTTGGTGACAAAAGTTTTAATGGGTTCCTCGTACACTAAGATTTTTATTAATAATGCGCACATTCTGATAAATCTTGCTGTGATCGGGCACGACAGTTGGAAAAATACGTCTGGTTTTTCTATGAACATAAACTAGTGGAAGCACTATCGGCAACTCAAAGATACTCACCAAGCAGAGCGAGTAAACTCATCTATATGTACTCTGGAATTGCTAGCGACGTTCCTCGATTTCAGTAGGATAGCAAATATCCAAAACGCTATCATGTGTGCGCACATATGTGCTCCTACGGTGTGAAATTTTTGACCCTGATCGGTAGCCTATTTAAGATGTGACCAATTAGCGAATATTATGTGATTGGATAAAGTGATGGTTTTTGCGGTCATCCCAATTGGTTTGACGCACATGAGCACAATCGATCTATCAGCCTTGAGTCGTTCAAGCGAATCTGTTTGTTCTATTGGCTGGACAAGCTTTTCGACCGTAGGGCGGGTTCGACAACGAAAGTCTATAATGGTTACTGATGAGTAGTCTGGGATTTGGTTCATTTTCAAGTTGA
>QNGE01010078.1:0-11119 GCA_008508345.1 Paragonimus westermani
TCTAATGGGTAATAGATACACACAATCACATTGAATAAAGGGAGTGACTTTGATCGAATACTTCCTTCCAACCTGGTAACTAGTAAATAAATAAAATGTAATGTGCCGATCGGGAAAGCAAGGAAAACAGAAATGCTCGTTAAAAGCTAGAGGATCGGTAGGAACATAATGCTTAGTGAGCTTCACGAATGTGCATGGGCCAACATCCACAAGATGGACACCAAGAATCGAAACATGACAACAAGACACACTGAGATGCACAGACACTTCGAAAATTGGAAATGACGGTGCTCGCATCCAGGCAGGGACTCGTGAATGTTGTGATAGAACGGGCAAACCGGAATTCATAGATTGCACAATCGTCTATTTCAGCGGCCAACGACAGCCACTATAACATTCCGTCCGGCCATTGTGACAGGCTATTTGAAGCCGATAATGCCCCGCACGAATTTTGTGGACATGAACAAGCGTTCAGCTCATCCTACGTCGCTGACTGCTGACAGTGACCAGCTTGCTCACTCGGTCCAATGACTACCACAAAAGTGCTTGTTTGCCTCACCCAAATGTTTTCTAACAGACGCGGTTGCATCTGGAACAGTGAGTTCAATGGTATTCTGGTATTTCAAAATACCCATGAGTAGCTATTTTGATGGCTAACCATAAAATCAACTAAATCTGTGTGAATTCCTGAACAGTGAGAACTATCAAGGACGATAACATCGGGAATGGCCACTACTGGAAGCCCCGATTGCGCACATATTGAGCAGTGAAAGGTACGCACTTCGAGGGTATGCTTACTTACCCAGGTTTACACTTGCTGAACAACAAGCATGTTTCATTTCAAAAATCGGTAGGCTATTCAAGTGCTTGCGCGCTTGCGTTTGATCACAGGTACATAGGGGACTGGATTGTAGGTAAAATAATAACCGACGGTATTGTATTGCCCTTGCGAACCAGCCAAACCAGTGGGTAATACGGTTGAGCTGACCACTACGAAATGTTTCGCATCCAATCCAATCTCAGAAGGTGTAACTACGCAGCACTGTGGCTCCAACAAAACCGGTAGCATCAACTAGAAACATAGGACTAGTTGAGTGCTGAAGTCTTGGTTAAACGTGTATTTTGCCTCCTTCCACTCAATGGAGCCAACAATGAAATGTGTAATGAAGGACGGAAATAAAAGATCAATGAATGTTGGCGAATTATTTGCGTCAATGAGAATGTCTGTAACCTTTCTTCCGGCGGATTGCAGTCCTGACTCTTTGGGCAAAAGTGCATGTGCTGCACTGTCGTTTGTGAGGTTGCATGGTCTCGGACAACCACTAGAGGAATTATGATACTCAGAATAGCCGAAGCACCAACCAGATTGGGCATGTCTGAACATCATGAACCATATGTTATTTGCAGCATTATTATCACAAAGGCGTTTATGATTACCTATCATTTTGTGCAAAGTATCATTTGTTCTTAGATGAGCGCCGATTATAACTGAGTGGAGATCAGTAGTTGATTGGACGCACTTACCGAACGAACTCTAATGAAAGTACGAAAATTAGTTTATCCTATTTTAGGGTAAGTGGGTGTCACCGAGTTAGCGCAAACAGTTCAGGTTGCCCGTCATTTGCCACGCCTGATTTATTGAGAAATAAGTGACGTACGACTTCCTGTCACTGGACAGCTGCGCGATAGTATGGGAATTAAATGATAAAGTTGGGAACGCGATTGTTGTAAACAACTCCTCAATATATATCAAGAAGAGTGCATACGGTGTTCACAATCAATCACGTGAACTTCATACATTGGAAGAGTTGAGTCGCACACATCAAGTGAACATAACGGGTAACATAACAATATAGATAATTACTGTAATCGATTTGTCGTCGTGAGAGTAATTTATCCCATGTAGGTCGTTTCACACTTCAGGGGCAAGGACACCAACTATCGATCGATCTCGCCCAGAGCACTCAGGAATACTCTCGGGATACAAATGACAAAACTGTAAACCGAGGGACTAGGGCTGATTAGCAATCCGAGACATCGTCAGAAGGGGTTGGTAATATTCATAATATTTACATGCCCGATGACTTCCAACCAATCCCTCAAAGGATCGTCAAATATTGATGAGGGACAAAGTATCAAATTTTGAGGAAGCCAGGCAGGTAGGAAACTGTTCTTCCTGTTCTCCACAGCAGTCAAAAAATATGAGAATTACGTCAGGTTTACCAGTTATAGTTAAAGGTTCTGCAAACGCAATGTTGGAAGTTTGCATTTAAAAAACCGTTTTAGATCTCTAATTCCCAACATTTCCTTCATTCACCCCCCTAGAACCTATTTTTCTCCCGTACAAGTGCAACCCAATGATTCTCCGGAGCCCATGATGCTAGTGTGGTGTCGGATTATACGGTTACCGTCAGTCTTAGTACCAAAGCGCTTATTTTGTCACATCACATGTTACTAATCAAACTGATTATCGTCCATCATGTTTAATGCAGTATGAAACTAAACATGCCTGGGTGCGGACCAGTTCACGTCTCTACTGCAAGAAGCAAAGCACAGCGTCATATAGTCACCTGCCCTAGGAATTTCACCATTTCAGGAGCGCGTTTCTCACAAGTTAGCTTCGACTTGCATGGTCCACTGCCCCTACCAAACAAAAGGCATTCTCTTTGAATGCCTTCAATTTTACAGGATAGCCTGTCACCGTTAGTCACGAGAATATTTCGACCGATAGAGTAGTCTGAACATTCCGCGAACGTTGGATTATCAACTCCGAATTTCCATTAGTCGTCACTTGGAATGGAACTCCTCAGTTTTAGTCAGACCAGTTCTAGTGCGGACCTACTGCAAATGAGATCGCCGGCCGTTTCAACCGGCAGTTGAAAACATTGTTTCTGGCACAATCTGGGAAAATTTGGCGGAGCGCTTTTCACTCGGTTCGTCTTTAAGAATGGTGTTCCAGTGTCTATTGTTGAAGTTGTCTTTCAGATAATTCTTCCTACCTGAAAGCACAATCTTAACTAGAACAACCGAACCACACTCGTCATCTCGGATCCACTAGGAAACACGTTGTGGTCCTCCAACGCGGTAATCCGGCTCTGTACAACCTGAAACACCTGGTGACCTACTCACGTTTTCGTTCCTTGTGGCATAGATATTGTTCCGCACTGTACGCTATACGGTGGCCCGCTTAGGCTGATTACGGTAGCGCACGGCGTTTACGCTGTCCCGTTTTCCAGAGAGCATGGTACTATGAGAACTGACAATGTCAAGCCAGACTAATTCGATACGTGCCACATAACTCCTCCTTACCCGGCATTTATACAGTCGCATCACCAACCTCCGAGCTGCTTATAACGACCACTGCGCACACGTGAACATAGTACCACGTCTGGAGACGACAAAAACAGAGCGGATTATTCTTAGTCATCTACCCAACAAACAAAAACCTTCTTGTAATAGCGACCTCCACATCACCCTTCATCCTGTCTAACTGCGTGTTCCAGGAGACGTTATTCCACCAGCTTGTTTTCGTGAATAAATTTTCTCGTTATTCCTCCCTGTTCATCGAACGATTACAAAGCATTCATTTTTAAATGTGTGGGTTGTTTCGAAGATCTCTCAGATCCACTGTGACTGGAACGTTCCTAGAAAACAATGCACCGTAATCCAGTCATTACATACACGAGCTATCTGTTGGAAGAAACGGCAGTTATAATGTAGACGACTGGATAACATCTTTCCTGCTGGTATACACAGCAATCTTATTCATCAGAATGTTTGTAGAAACTCATGAGCTTTTGCGTGTGGTTTTGCGATATTTGCAGCATGCTGTTTTGAAAATGTAGCTAGACACACGTGCACAAAACTCCGTCACTATTTTGTAGATGGACCGATGCAATAACTATGACCGGTCCTGTCTCAGGTTAAGTTTCCTGTCAAGTAATTCAAATATTAGATGGAATTTTTGTTGTCTATATTGCATGACTCCTCTTTCCCCGTTATCAGGGAAACTCCAATTATTCAACCGTTCTCGTGGAATTGTACTTGCTCTCCAGTTCACGTCTCACGATGCTGCTTGAAACGTTCAACTTGAACGGAATATGCCTGTTGTGGTCTAGTAACTAAATGCAAGTCTGAAGATAGGTGTAGACTATTCCGTTTTACTTAAGTAAGCAATTTTAATTTTCAACCCTAAGGGTTGGCGCAATATCTCTGCACATCGTTTACACCTGACCGTACTGACCTGTAACGTGGTAAGAAATACTAATTTACACCGGTACCCCTCCATTCCAGGTTTCCTCAATGCAACTCGGCACTACACAGAACTATTGCTAATTTTTTGCCTCCATTGTAATGGAAATGTCAGTACGACAGTAATCCCGCCTCAGTAACTGACACAGAAGTTGACAACAACCGTGCCCCGTGGATATTCGTAAATTGAAGTGTTGTGCTGATCCACTGGTACACCGATAAACAAACTTTGTGAATTCGACTTGACGATTGACTTGACTTTCTGATCCTACTAACGACCTCCACGTCATTCGTTCTTTTCTGTTACCGGTAGCCTAGTGAGGAATACCCACATTCACTTGGACTAGTCAATCATTTATAGTTGAATATCGCGGAACCACTCGAACCAGAACGAGTGACGAATGTGTTATCATTATTCCACCTTACTTGTGAAACTGTAATCCTCCTACTGTCTTAAATCCAGTTCAAATGTACTGGTGAAAATTGAAAACCAATACAAAACGAGCAACAAAGCTTTTCATTAGAACACACCGATAATCATATCGGCGGCATAACTGAAACTAATGCTGCTACAGGTATAAGCCCTGAGTAGGACATCGTGAGTGAGGTCGATTGAGTTCACGACACCTGCAACCGTTCTAAACTTGTTCAACTCAGAAACCATCACAGTAATCAAATCCACTTTTATACCGCACCATCAAATGTGCCCATCACGTGCTTGATTGCAACGTATGGCACCTGATTCCAGAGACATTCCGGCTTAACTTAGAGCTGATATTGGCAATGTCGCCCGAACGTGTGATCGATTATTAATAGGCTTAGAACGCATACCGGAAATTTATATTCTGGTGCCATTTTGGAAAGTGTTTCGCTGGGCCCACAGTCTGCAAGCCGTTACACGGTCTCAAACTTATCAAACGTGTGGTAGACTTATGACCGGCTGGCTCACATTTCCACCCGTGACAGTGGCTGAAGATGAAAGTGACTCCCTTTAGTTCATCTACGCTCTCCGACCACTTAATGGTGATGGTATTAGAAAGCGTCCGTTTAAAACGTTGGACCAATTATCTGCGATGAATCAAGGAAAAGTTGTTAGTGAGTGTTCAATGCGACCAACTTGGATTACGATGCGCCAGAGTGAGCGAAGCGATGTGTGGTTTAAGTATCGCCAGTAAATATGCAATCGCCATCGCTAGGCTCCTCGGCCAGATTATGTTCCCAGTGGAATGTCCACACTAGGTTTCCCGTAAGCTAGCCATGAAACAACGTTGTTGCCCAGGTCGTCGTGCAAGCGCACGAAAACGTCCATGACGGAACCTTTTTGATTAACCTGCAGGACCTAAGGCCACTGCAATTTGAAAAGTCATCCCGATGCCTAAGGTAAGGTGAGAAGTTACGCAATTACTTGAAAGGACACCGTCGCACCGATTCCGAGCACTTCGTACCTGAAAGCGATCAATAGGGAAGCAACACTTGTCGACAAACCTGAGGAACGCATAGGCAAAAGTAAGCCATTTTAGAACCGAATAAGGCTTTGAAAGATCGTATAATGCAGTCAAATTGAACTTGATATGCATACCCATAGTAAATTCCAAATTCTACTTGTGACATTGACATCCACAAATGGTGGTAAACGTGCATCCGGTGGAACGCTCTCATGGGCGAATGCTTGATTTCAAGTGTATATTAAAAAGCCTGTGTAGGGTGAACCGTATGATTTCACTAGCAACCAGATTTTGTTGCGAATGCACGTTCTCTCGGAATTCACTGATGTAAAAACAAATCATTCTGAGGTCACTAACCATCGAGGAGCTTGATCGCCGTTACGCAAGTTCTACAATTTTACACACGTCTAGAGAAAGTTATGACAAAAATGTGAGAACGTGCAACAGCTGATACTGAAAACTGGGATATTGAAGGTTTGAAATTGATTGATTTGTGTTGTTGGGGCTTTACTGGCGGCTGGTTTTGCGTACATTTTGATCCACAGTTAACCATGCGAAATGATCTAGAGTAACACTGAGTTCCAATTTCTGCGTAACTTGAGGGAAATATTCAGATCGCCCACTATCTTGCGTAACACGTGTCATGGTACTCGGTAATTTCATCTATTCTCGCAGATGTGCTACTTCTGAATAATAATCCCCAGTAGCGAAACCCTGTTCACTAATGACATTGAAGCAAGGTGTTGTGTGGTCTTGAGGCATACTACACTGTAGCATTTGTTACGGTGTTAAATTGAGTTACGTCATATGAACAAACAGACAGAATTGCCTTCCGCCATATTCTGGGAAGATCACGTGTGTGAATTACAACCGATTGATCGTTTACACTGCACTGCACTGCACACAGAGCTGACTCTGCAGTCAAATGCTCCAGTACGGTGAGTGCTCAGTCATTTCTGAATTTCACGGTTGTCCCAATATTAATTCACGGTCATTCGACCCGAGAGTTTGGCAGTCCAACCTAACCAATAGTAAACCACTACTTTCCAATCAGTAAACAAAATTCTCTCTCAACGTTCATCCGTGTGAGTGGCACTGTTGGAGTTATGGATGAGTGTGCACTACTGTTTTTCTGTGGTTACTTACAATGATGAGGACCACGATTGTGATGAGAAACCTCAAAGCATGAGGCTCTTTGTGAATCACATATTCCGTGGTTAATGACTGTTCACTGGTTACCAAGTCATTATGCCCAACTTCTGAAGGACTCCTCAGTCTGGCCGAGTTACCTGTAGTTTTGCAGTTGGTCGCACGAGAAATTGGAAGTCGTAGGGAAACTCTCCACCTTGCAAGGGGCAGCTACCATGATTTATTTTATGGCACAGTTGTTTTAACAGTTGGCCCACTTCCCTTACTATTTTTAGTTGTGTGTTCGCTTGTATAGCTAACCTTTTCTTCCTGATTGTATAGCAGTAAAGCATAAACGGGAACTGGTAACGACCGCAGGATAGTCGAAAGAAGGGGCATACCATCTGGTAGTTTTCACCAACCTGTTAGCCTCTATGAGGTGGGCAAAGTGATTCTTTGGGTATATTCAGTTGCAAAATAAAAACGTGGAAAGCATTTTACTCATTAAAAAGCCTGCAGCTGGAATTAACATGCTTTATGCGAATGTCATGTGAACAACACGACCTCGCCAGTGGGTGATACTGCCGACTAGAAGTATTCGTCCGAAAGTGAAACATTTCAAAACGAGAGTTTGAGAAAGCGAGGGTAATAGGGATTATTTGAAGCAAATCAAAAACCAGAAACAAGGGGTTCGAATATAAGTGAAATATACCGTTGCACAAGGAAGTAGATGTTACAATTTAGAACCACGTTAAACTGCGTTCCGGTTAAACAGCAGTTCGGTTAGACTTCTTCTGGTGGTTTCAGTTGGGGTCGTCCAATATGCGGAAAAGAATTTTTCCAGCTTTGTTTTCATCAGTGCAGTAAATTGTTTCTGTGGTCCACTTATGACCGTCTGCACTGAATGTCCCGCTAGCCCGTTGAACGCTAGATGATAAAGTGCCGTCCTCATGTGTCGAACCCCATTGTTTAGCATAAATTCTTGAAATTCCTTGCTGGTAAAGTTGGTGCCATTGTCAGATACGGTAGTCTGAGGATGATGTTGGGGTTTAATGCTATGAGTAGTTTCAGATAATCCTCGAACGGTGGTTTCCACATTGATCTGTGGATATGGATGGATCATTCACGGCTTTCAGATAAACTGTTTAATTCCAGTTCGCCAAATTTTACAATTCAGTACTACGTTAAACTGGGAGCCCTGACACGTAGTCGGTACGGAGTAGAATGAGACCGCGAGACGACAACAGCGTGTTGCCTTATCGAACACGAGTGAACGACATCATAAAAATGATGAGACAGATGAGACAAGCAATCAACCAAATGATTGCATGGGCAACACGGTTGGATCGTTCGTGACCTGGGTGAGAGGGAGAGGGACGCAAAAGCATGCACGGGTATAGAGGTGACGTGCGTACAACGGTGAGCACGGGTGCTACAGTGGACTTAAAGAGCGAAAGTGCACTGATGAGGACGTATAACCGCAGTGGACGAAGAAAAAAAATAATTATGGCGTATCAGAAAGAGGACGCAAGAGCAAAGTTCGTCGATAGCAAAACAGATCGAGATGCTGAACACAGCTACCATTTAGCTGGCGAACTGGAGGAATGCGAAAGTTTCACTGGACGCAAAACACGCAATTTTAATATTGGAAAGTAGCCCGTTTTACCGTTCCGGAAAGGCATAACAAGAACGCGAAATAGTTTGCAAAGGCATGCTGCTAAACTAGTGGTATACAAAGTTTAAAACGGTAGAGACGAAGGATATGTGTTCGAAAAGGGGCGTAGTAGAAAGAGTTAGAGCAACATGAGCGGATCCACTATTGAAGTGAGAATCGCTTACCTCCCAAAAAAGACAGTAAGAAGAATGCGGTGCAACATAGAAATGCTTAGCATAATAGACAACCTATCTGGAGCAGCCGCCTAACCAGAGAAACGATGTTGAAAAACAGGAGAGAAAGCAGATTAGGTAGCAGAAAAGAGGGATTGCACACCCACACAATGTGAGCTGACAAAAGAAGCAGAGCCACTCAGACAAAGGGCACTGGCTATGCTATTATTGTACTGCCTCCGTGGCCAAGGGGCTGAGAGATTTCCGAGGTGGTTTGATCAGTTCAGAGCCCAATCTACGGAATTGAGAACGCTTTTCTAAGCGCCTGCTGAATTGTTGATGACAGTGTAACAAACAAGCCGGACGTTCAGGCTTTGGTTACCGGTTACTGGTTCGCGAGCCAACGTTGCGCAGCGTGAAGACATTTTGGAGGTTCTGGCGAAAGTTGTGTAAAAGCAAACAACACTGACAAGCATGAGCCTAAGGTCTAGTAAGAGATGCACACGACTTAGGCAAACAACAACCAAAATGGCGGCAGAACACGGTGGCAATTTGCTATGTTCTGATGAAGCAAATCAATTTGTGGGCGGTAATTTGTTTTGATGTACACAAATTTACGGAGGTCGATGTGGGTCAATTGGTTCATTTAAAGTTTCCTGAAAGTCCTAATGTTCACCGGACATTGAGTTGAACGGTGCAAGAAGTTCAGATCACAGATTATCAACGTCCGTGTGGCAACATAAGAAGTCGTGTTGCAACCATGTTCAACATGTGACCTAAGCCGGCTAAGACTAATCTACATGAGCATCAACCGTATGCTGTGACTATATGTGTCTTTCAGTGATTGCAAGTGTTGCTTTGTGATAACGCACCGTCCGTTGATCGGGGTCATGATGAACCCGTTAGCTATATCAGTCAGTTTGATCTTAAGCCAGCTTAGGTTGTCAGCAGTAGTTGGCTGAAGGTCTGATAATTGACTAATTAAGCTCTCCAACTTGGCTTCAATGTAAATACGATTAGGCCTGTATGCTTGTGTCTTATAATCTAGACCCATAGCTGAGGCTTCTGATTGCAACTAATTCAGTTTTACGGAAGAACAGTTCAATATATACGTACGATCGATGATCGACTCACAGAATTGTGTGAACACAATACGAACGCATAATGATAAGTTTTCTACGATGCAAAGAAGACGGCAATGTGTTTGACGCAAATCGGCAAGTCGCATTTGCGCAGTTTCGATGTATGCAGTTACAATACGCCTGAGATTATTGTTCGTCACCTTCAGCTTATTCTTTCTCAGTAGCCACAGGGATTGATAAGCATATCGACCGTCACTTGTGCATTTAGCAAGAAACGATATCTTGACTAGTTCACGGGCTATCTTGCATTTCAAGCTGACCACGCGGCGCAACAACTTGCAAGTTTCAACGGGAATTCGTTGCTTTAAAAATTTGAAACAGTTCATTCCCTTCAGAAGTTTGAACAAAACCGTTAGAACACTAAAATTGGTAGATGCAAGCATTTCGTATTGCCTCGTCAGTACCAAATTTACAATAACACGAAACGGGTTTTTATATCGAGCAGTTAGGGAATCATGGTGGATAGTCAATTGGTGGTTTAGAAAAAGTCACCAAGTCCAGGAAGGGTCAAGTTTACGCGCAATTGTTTCTGAACACACAAGGTCGGCTTCAGTCGATTGATTGCGGCCGCCTCAGCAAACCGCAAGAATCNTGATGAAATGAACTTTTTGAGTTGGTTCGATCAGAATATGAACTTCTGCCCTGTGAACAAAGGAATGTGGTTGTGAGCGGGTTTTCAATTAGGTCGAATGGATATTGGTATCCGATAATTATATATATATATATGTGCAAATGAGCGTTTGATAAGTGAGCCACTTATCAGGCATGCTTAATGAACGGGAAAAGTGGGAGATTGTGAAGTAACCGCGTCCGTTAAATCATAATTAAATATCTTTCTTGGAAGCAGAAATGTTGCCAAACATATGTGTTCTCAGCATTTTCAAACCACGTTTCCCTCATGGCAATACAAAAAATTGCTCTTCAAGAACTTCTCTGTCATCTGACGCCTCACCAGCTGTGTCAACCCAATTGGGTCAAGTTTGTTCATATTATGCTAACGAAGAAACTGATACTAATGAAAGGTGGGGTAAATATGTTCATTTTGTAAACAATACAGTTGAGATTTCATTTCCTTTCTGAAGAAAAGCATCCGTAATTTTATCTTCTCATTCTGCAATTAAGAACTGCCCAGACTCCGTTCACATTAAGCAGACAAAATGGCACAACAAGATTGTTCTGTAGTTTAGGTAAATTGGTCGATTCTCAAGTTACTGCTGATTAACGTGCAATCATTTTTGTGTACAATAACTGCAGAAATTGCTATAATTTCATAACAATGCATGGTTGGTTGCTTTCGGGAGGAACATTCCATATCAACGGGTGTAC
>QNGE01010079.1:0-11118 GCA_008508345.1 Paragonimus westermani
TCAACTTGAAAATGAACCAAATCCCAGACTACTCATCAGTAACCATTATAGACTTTCGTTGTCGAACCCGCCCTACGGTCGAAAAGCTTGTCCAGCCAATAGAACAAACAGATTCGCTTGAACGACTCAAGGCTGATAGATCGATTGTGCTCATGTGCGTCAAACCAATTGGGATGACCGCAAAAACCATCACTTTATCCAATCACATAATATTCGCTAATTGGTCACATCTTAAATAGGCTACCGATCAGGGTCAAAAATTTCACACCGTAGGAGCACATATGTGCGCACACATGATAGCGTTTTGGATATTTGCTATCCTACTGAAATCGAGGAACGTCGCTAGCAATTCCAGAGTACATATAGATGAGTTTACTCGCTCTGCTTGGTGAGTATCTTTGAGTTGCCGATAGTGCTTCCACTAGTTTATGTTCATAGAAAAACCAGACGTATTTTTCCAACTGTCGTGCCCGATCACAGCAAGATTTATCAGAATGTGCGCATTATTAATAAAAATCTTAGTGTACGAGGAACCCATTAAAACTTTTGTCACCAAATTCGATAACTGTTACACACGGTCGTGTACTGCCGGGGAGGAGAAATCTCGAACGACCGTAAGGTGTTGAAACACTGGGTTCCCTTTGATAACATCATCAATGCGTAAAGAGGGCACGTTGCGATGTGTCATTATTTCGTTTGATCTCATCGGCCGCAAACATGGAACATGCAGATTATATACGACAGACAAATAAAGATTAACAGGGCATGGACACGCATAAATTCACACGAAGTATCATGTCACCAACATCACGGCTACCCGATAGGTTGCTCCAACCACTTTTATGCACATAACGCCGACTACTGAGTTCTGATCAACATAGCTTCGCTGAAGACCAGCAGCTTCGGGTTCAATTTGCGTAACAATGCTTTGGTGAGCTGAGTGGTTCAAATTGGGTGATCTGTTATCATGAGGTGCATGATTTCGAGCAACGGATTCATCGGGTTGAGATTGTTGTGTCGAAATTTGCTTTAACCAGTTCGGGACATGCTGTGCAACTCGGTGAAATAGTTGTCATTCTGTTCTGCCTATTGAAACGTCATTGCAACTGCAGGTGAACTGATAGACAGCGTGAGAGACAGAGTAGTCGGACAAACTGCGTTCGCGATTATACAGAACTGATCCATTGATGGTTTGAACCAAGCGTACTTGGCGGGCCGCATACGTACGGGATATGGCGGATATCACCTTGTGCCTGATGTCGTTTGCCAGATGATCCCCTTTGAATTACAGAAATAGAAGCATATCTATCTTTTAAACTGTTTGAACTGGCTGATTGCAGTTTAGCGAAACTATTTTGACCACAACTCAGCAGTGGGCCCTATGTGCATAAAAGTGATTGAAGCGACTCATCTTGTTACCGTAATGTTAATAACATAATACTTAGCATGAATTTATGCTTTTCCGTTTGCTGTTTATCTCTATTTTTCTGTCGTGCATGACCTACATACTGTACGTTTGCGACTGATGAGTTTAAACGAAATTCTGACACATCGCAACACGTCTTCTTTCTACACTGATGAACCGTAAAGTGTATACAGAAAAGATAATTATTCCAAAAGGTACTCGAGTAACATACGGAGTGCAGATTAATTTCATATTTGTATTCCTCAATGAGTTCGGAATTACAGTTTGTTTAAAGTGATCTTACTAAGTGGTTCCATGTTGTGCAATGCTCACCTAATTATGGTCTATCTGAGTGAACTGGAAATCCTGTAAGCAAACTCGGACCTTTAATAAATAGCTCATATACCCAAAATATAAAACCAAAGTTACGTATAAATAATCTGACATTTCTACCCATATATTGAGAGTAAAATACCAGTAGCAGGTACCGCACCAGTTTTTCTCACAAAAGTATCAGATCATGATTGTCTTGTTACGGCAGCTTCTGTTTATCTACGACTGCACATTTAAACATTTTTTGGTCGGTGATGTATTCAGTGGGTAAAAACATTTTCTTGCCGAATGCTCAAATGGGTTGTAGATTCTTCCGTTTCCTGATTTGCCTCAAAATTGATACAGAACCAAATACACGCATCTAAAACGGATAAATTCGTTACACTTTTTCTCACAGCAGTCGGTCAAACTTTGGGCAGCAACAAAGCGGTAAACCTGAAAATCTTTAATACTTTGTTTAGGATCTTAATACCACGTTTGTTTTTAATGAAAACCCTTACAACTGCCAACTTTCGTTTTAGGCTCTGTTGTGGCTGAAAGCTTCTGTAGATTGTTGACAGAACCGCTGCGTTTTTCGTTCTCCACCTGGCAAGCAGCTGTTTTTCTTAGACTTGTAGAATGCATAAATATGTTGATTGAAAGACCAATTCTGGTGTCTGTCTGACACACAAAGACGGTTAAAACGTATAGCACCTACAACTGAGTGAAGTCGACGCTGCTCAGAAACTCGTCTACAGTGGTTTTGTATCCTTTGTAGAGCACACCCTGCAAGAGCCGGAAAGCATTAGTTGGGAACGATCGTTTTCCATTCAAGCGAGGCTCATATGCTCTAAGGTGTAAATATATTTACTTATTTCGGAGATTTGTCAGTTTTCGTGCAAATTACAAATAACTTGGGGGTTGGATAGTCTCTTGTGGACACACTCTTAGTTTCATCACTCACCTCTCTGGTGGTGTTCCAAACTGTTGTTTTGATGACGTGTAAACTGTTTTTTGCGGAACCATAGTTGATCAACTAGAACTGTTTCAGGGACACATGGAAGCATGAGACATTGACATACTCGGTATTCGTCAAGTCGAATAGGTGGAGGCTACCTGTGGAGTATCATTCTCATTGGATTTTTCTTCTCGACTACCCGTTTGTCTTCAATGAATTAAGTGACCTCTCAGAAACCCACATCCACTTTACATACATCATCAATGAAATGCCTCCCGTACACGGCCGGCAGTCTGCACTGGCTTTATCCTTTCAGTCAAGCATTCCGATCAAAAATGTATTATCCAGAAGAATTCGCTTTTAACTATGTTCCGCTCAGTGCACGGTGAAGGCCGCTCGAATGTCCTGACGACATTTTATCGGTAAGGTGGCAGCAGAAAACTGTCTGACACACCCACTGTTCAAGGACACTCGACACAGTGGACGTTATCCGCACACGTCAACGGGATATTGCATAAAAACGGTCGCAGATTTAAATTTAGCTAGCCTTAGGGTGGCCTTGTTTTTGATTGTTACTCACGCTGGAACCGTTGCTTCAATTTTCATCTTAAGTTGAAGTGAGATGAAAAACATTATTTTATTCAAGGTTAAAAAACTGAGCTGCGTAGGAAAATGTTTTGCACAGTCTCAAATTTAGACAATATTTATGATATCTAATTTGTTTTTTTCACTGTTAGTCGATAGTTTTCCAGTGAATAATATTGTTTAGTCCGACTGATATATGGTCCACTAAATGGCCTAATTTTCAGATTGCATCTGACAACTATTCACTTTGGATTTAACTTTGAACGTTTAGTTCGATGACTTGATGAACTGTGCATAGTTGTGGTACGTGGCCAGATTGTAAGGATACGTTCTTAGTGTTCTCAAGTATATTGGCTCAGATGAGTCCTCTTCAACTTCATTGTCAATTTCCTCATATGTCGTGCCCTTCAACTGTACCCATGTCCAAACTCATCCTGTAGGCTAACAATACATTATGGATCTTCAAAAGTAACACTGAAAAGATAGTACATTAAACATTCCCCCGACCCGGAAACCATATCTGTACCGCTCTTATACAAGTATGGTTGTCAAATATCGTACACTATGTCGAAATGAGGTCGTAGATACAGTTGGATTTCACTCGTCCACACAAATGACAAGCACATTCAAACTGACAAGCACGTGATACGATGTTCACGCACACTTTCCAGGGTGTGACTCGAGTAACCAGCACTAACGGGTTTTTCAACAGGTTGTAGAAGATTATTTCATGCTAGAATCCCACGTGTACATAAGCGAACCCATTTGAAGTGGTCAACAACCACTCAGCTCTCATAGTTCTAGGTTACTTTAGCGAGAACACAATCACTGACAGGTTACAAGGACAAGGCTTCGTAACAGATTTTGCATGAAAATTGTGTTGGTTACACAACCACAATTGTATCAAATCAGGAGGCAGAGATTATGAAGTGGCTGTTACGTCAGTGCTGTACACTTGTATGACTGTCATTCGTGTTCATACCTTTGCAAACACCTAGTCATTGTGTTCCCACCATAACAACATAGACGTAGGCGCCTGTGTTGTGGAAACCCAAAACATCCTGGGTGATCGTCAAACACTGGACAACCGTGTGCTAATTAGACGCAGTATAAATATTTTGAACAACTTTGAGAACCACAGGCTGCTCAAACCCCACTATCTAAATCACTCGGTTTACTTGGAAAATTGTCCGAATACAAATACAAATTAGTCAACCATTATTTTAATATGAGTACATCACACAGCGATGCCAATTTAGAATCAGCAAGTGTTTTGAACAGACTGACGAATCCCTCTCAAAGTGAGTCGTGAAAATGTGTAAACTGTGCAATGAGGGTCAATCAACGTAACTTTAAACACCTCGTTAGAACAGAAAGAAGGCATATATTGCGATATGTTGACAGTTCTTTCACTCTCATCAGTCACAAAAGTAAAATATTCCAGTTATATGCATCATACGGATAATGACTAGACATACCTACAAACACACCGAGTATTATGTAACTGGGGCTATGGTAATCCAGTGGGTTGCCTCAACCACTTTTGCACACACGGCGTCAGCTGGTAGGTTCAGTTGAGTATCGCTCCGCATAAAGCCAGTAAATTCGCGTGTGGGTTACGCAATATCATGTTTAATGAGGGTCAACTTGGTGACCCGTTGTTCTGAGGGGTTTAACAGTCGGTGACTTTGTGTTTCGAAGGTGCACTCTGTAATAAAGCACGTATATTGCAGCTTCCTGGTTTTGAAGGATCAAAAGTTTGTTCCCACTGGCGTAAGACTACCAGTTTGATCTGAACTTGTACAAATGAGGCTCCAATGTTGTGGATTTCATATGTCGATTAATAGAGAGGGAGAACAGAAGTTCCTTTGGATGTAGACACATGTCGGTTTAAATGCTGAGCCATGCTGAATGGTCATGGTAGCATAAGCTTTTTTATTGTTAATGAAGCCCCTGTAGATCAGACTTTTTCTAAATTAGTCATCAGCCAGTGTCAAGGCGAGAAAAACAAGGAGAGACTGATGTTGCGGCTTAGTAACAGAGTGAGTGGCACGGATCTTCCGCTCCCGAACACAGACAAATAGAACTGTCCATTAGAGTTCTTTCAAAAGGGTTTAGAGTAGCCGTCCAAGAAAGTTAGCGAGGTGCGTGGAAAGCTGAGTTCGTGTAGCAAAACAGTCATCGAATTTAACCGAAAGATGATGCAACAAAGATATCAAATTCCATTGTTTTTAAACATGTTGCTATTTTTACGCTGACGAATACCTTGACACCTATATGATATTTCTATCGATTTTCTGAAAATAAGCCTATCGACCTTGCAGGTCGAACGTGTAGTGGATAAATTTGCTAACGGAAAGCATGACGTTTGCGAGACTCCTAACAGAACAAATCTAAAAGTAATATGCTGACTGGTAGTGAGTAGAAAAAAGACGTCTTTTGATTGAGTTTCCCTGAAGACTAAATGCAGAAAAGGTTAGGCTGCTCACGTTCTAAAGGTTCAGTGTGTAATGTTGATACAAGAGAGTTAACTCCGAATACACGTTGACAGCGTGCAGAGTGTTTAATCCATTGTGTCGTCATATAGTGCAGTTACTGCAGTGTTTACCAGGATAGATATTCACCAGGATTCATTACCTATGGCTTCTTAAAGACGTCCGTCTGACGATTAGGCACAAAGTCGCATTACACGAGTTTGACCAGTCATGCCACGCTGCTTCGCTAGCAAAAGATATTACCCACCAACAAAATTATCCGGTATTCTTATCTTATCTAATTATCAAGTCAACAACAATCGATGCTCGCAGCCAAAGAACGAATCTTATTAAAAATCAGTATGATGAATGTTGTTTGAAACTGAAGTTAACTATATGCAGAAACAGCGGAAATAACTGCATAAAACTACACGGTCAATACACATTCATTAAGTGTGGGAAGGAAATGGCACAACATACAAGTCACCAGCTCGCTCCGACACTATCAAACATCGGATGGACGCAGTAAGAGATCACAGTACACTTACGCCCAAACTCTGTCAAGCTCGTTTTGACGGGACAGCCAATGAGGTGGTCGAGCGGTATAGTTTAGCATCTTTGTATCGGGCGGGCAGTGAACAAGCGGTATGTTTTCGACGAGGTTGACATCAGGACTGTCGATAAGTCATTATAAATTCTTACCCCCTAAGAGAAGTAGCTATGTTCTGGTGATGTACGGTGTACATACTGCACTGTTGTTCTGCTGGAAAATGGTAATCCTTTGTCATGTGAAAGAAACGAACAACAAATGGAACGAATTCGGCCTTTGAGAATAAGGGCTGACAAGCTGACTGTTGCTAATACGGTCAAATTACACATTCTAAATGTTAAAAGTGATACGCGTTTAATAGCACCCCCGGATCTGTGGGGCCTGGCAGTCCTTTGTACGTTCGGTTATAGATTGTGGAACGCTGTGATCTTCCTGTGTTCCAGTTTGGTCAGTTCGCCTCACCGTGGTACGTGGTGGCAACCACAGGTACGAAGTAAACTGTTAACCACAATGGACTCGACTGAGTGACAACAATATCAAGCACAGACCACCAACGCAGTGATTCAGTAACTACAATGTTCACTTGACGATGCTACCTATCTGATCTCGAAAGCGTCTAACACGTAAATGACGGACTGACCTTAGATCAGCGCTTCAGTTGTAGGGAGGGCGTCATGGCAACCTGAGCGGACGTCTAATATGGTCGAGACGGTCACGATAATTTTCATGAAAGATTATTCTTCTACAATCGTTTATAAACAGACTTGTCGGATTAGTATGAAAACTAGTTGTTATCAACCTGAAAACAAGTAGGATATTTTTAAAAGATGGAATATTTGCATGATGTTGTACTAGACGGTTTTCTCCGCCCTATCGGTTTTCAATTTCGGCCCAGATTTGCCAACCTAAACCACGAATCTGGAGATTGATTAAGCAATACCTGAGACACACTGACTTATCCCGAAATGGTAGAGGTACAGGAAAAAATGTCGATACACTCCAAAGTTATACAAAGGTATCTCGAAGTGGCAATTCTGTAACTTGTCTGTATCAAATGAGATCACCATGAGGTCATTTACTCAGAAAAACTCCGCTTTCACTATGGATAGCCGAAAGACCAAAAATGCACAATCATCGCCCGTTACGTTACACACTTTATTTACCCGAATAAAGTGTGCCGCATCAAGTATTGTGCTGTTGCAAGCAACTGAAAAAACCTGGCAGTTGTTAGGTGGCCGTCATGACGTTAGCAACAAAATTCATGATTGACCTGGGAAACTCTCTGCTAGGCGTGGAATAGTACTTCCGTGTAAACCGGTTTCTAGAAAAACTGTTAGATATGGTAATATGTCGTAATTATTAGAACACCGTGGTGATTTCGTTACTGTTCTAACTACGGGCAGTCCGGACCAGAATGCTTGTGTGCATGATCCAAAACTGAGGTTGCACACAAATCTGTGTACGCTTGTTTCTTACAGGAAAAGGGACACATTAAAAAGACTCGGTTGTTCTGACTGGCTTAGTTCATGTGATAACCATAGAACAAACCTAACGACTAATGTGCGACTGCCAGTCGACCGTCATAGATGGAATTCTGAAGCCTAGACAACTAAAAATGTCAGCAGACATTTGATTATTTTCAACTTGGAAGTGCTGAAGTTTATCGACAACATTTTTATTAAGCTGTATTCATGTGCTGTTGACTATGTCTTAGGCTGAACAATGTCAGTTATTTGATGTATTGAACGATGATGGAAACAGTCCAGCTTTTGCGACCGTTTGAATAAAAAAAGCAGTTAAGACGAGCAGTCTGTAACACGTTCAGGTAGGACTGTGCAAGTTATGAGCAACACCACCAGTGTTTCGTTTTCTGAGTGTTCACTGGACCATTCTGTGAACGCAGTTTAGAATGTAGCCAACAGTTTTATCACCCGCTAATCGTAAAGTGACTTTCCTTCCACCAATCAGGTTTATAAATAATATTTCCTTCGTGGCACAATTTATCCTCTGATAGGAATAGTTGAACCCAGGGCTTCATTCACGTTGACTTCACAGAACCGATAAAAAACCAGTAGGATTTCGCCATATTCGTTCTTGCTGTTTTGATTCACAAGGTTTTATTATCATGGTTCGTGGTCGCATTTTCTAATTACGCCGAGAATCGGAAGTTAAACAGTACCTTGAATGAGTTGAGTATAAGAATGTGAGTTTACCAGTCATTAAGTTTCACTTTGATAATATGCTTCTGAGTTAATTCGGTTGTTGATGTTGCTGTCTCCCAAAGTGCTTTAAGAAAGCGTAAAATGTTTAAATGGACAACAATGTGATTAGTATGAAGGTTTACAAGTGAGAGCAAACTCAGATAAGTGTAGCGAGTGTTACACATGTCTATTAGTATGCATGTCCTATAGTTATGCTTGATAACTCCCCGTTTGAACTATGTGATGATGGTGGAAACAGATTATCCATTGGAAATGAGGGCAATTTATTGCACATTACGCTTATAATAAGCGGTGGTCTTTGTGTGCGATACTGAAAGTACTTTCATCGGTTTATCCTTGGGGATTGCTCTGATTATGCGTGGCCACTGTTAGTTTTAAGTGAGTGCTGGCAGAATTGAAGCCATGTTTGTGTAGATAACATCTACGGTGACATGCTAGTGTCGTTAAAAAGTATTCTGCTCCCTTATTTTTTAATAGGAAAACTTATTATGTCGAATAATGCGTCATTTTGTCTACCATCGGAAAGGTAACTGTACTAAAATTTCGATTAGTGTGAACCCTAGTGAATCGTACGCTTAAGAAGCAAGCTACCAAGTAGTTTACTAAAACGGTACATCAGCCTTTGATTTGTTAAAGCTCAGACACTAATTTCAATCTCCATCTGTTTGCTGACACACCATCTGTATGTATCTGAATTTGAGTTAGCCACACACCTACTTGGGTAGAATAATTAGAGGATGACCGAAGATGAATACTCCATATCATCAATATCAAATGCTCAATAATATATACCGAGTAAAACATCGTTCTGTTTAACAGTAATTGAACAGATGTCTACTGAGTGGATGGTAACAACTTTATGAGCAATCACCACCTGAATGGTTTTTAAAAGTCATCATGATGGAGGTTGGAGCTCTCGAAAGCGCCTGAGGTTTTTTTCATAATGCGATATTTTTGTCAAATCTGATTGGTTAATCTTTGTAGCTAAAAGCTAACATAATTGAAAGATATGCTCCTCATAAGTGTTTGGTAACGCACGTAAATCGTTGTGTTTAGAAACTCAGGCGGACAATCAAGTTGTCACGAAATGGTCCAAATCTGGAAGAATTACAACCCCAAAGTTTAACCATCTGCAACAGTCGTGACCCTCAGTTTATGAACCCATTTGTGACCAAAAGACAGAAAGGTTAGTTTGGAGCTCTCATTTTGTGTAAATTAGATCTAAACTTATTGCACGCTTACAGACTTGCACTGCCTGAGTAGCTGGTCGTTAGTTAGATACTCAGTAAATACTCAGTAAATTCTTCAACAGGCCTCTCGATAAACTTCGTTCGTGTTCTATGTTTGAGTGCTAGTCATTCGCTTAGTCTGCGGCTCTCACTCGTCGGTGCATGTGACCTGCATTCGACGCAACATAATTCTGCCCTACCCGTAAATTCCAAGATAATTTACGATCGAATGTAGTGTGCGTGACAGAATTAAAGTTGAATAGAAAAGAGTTTGTCCACAGCAGAAAGTGATGGTAGTACGGTCCATGCACCAGAATGATTTCGTCATCCTGGATCATAATCTCAAATATTGTAGACAGAGTGACTACCATAACACTCGTCAACTCTCTATCTTACTGCTGCCTTGGAAGTCAGGTATAAGAACAAAGATAATTATTGATCATTACTCACAAGCGAATGCGGCCGAGCGTGCAAATATGATGTTTCGGTCGTGCCTAATAAGAAGTCACTGGGGCAGTGATCAACATGTTTGTCCCATGATTGCATGGTCTGAGTTCTAGTCCCGGGTCTGGCAAGGATAGGCACTACCGAGCAGCCCTAACTTGAGCGAAACTCGAGTCTAGTACTTCCATTCCAAAGAGGTTCGCTGGAAAGTCTAGCTGAATGTGAAGATTGCGATCAAGTGTGAGTGATGTTCAAGTTGAAGTTAGCCCAACCCCTGACTACTCATCAATAATTGGTGATGCAACAAGCGATCGTTATTTTTCGAAAGTCAAGTAAGTGCCTCCCCGAGATGCCCATGACGTCAGCAATTCTGTTTTTTTCAATGTGGGTAAGTTGTTCATCAGCTAGTGCTGAACTCTGTTATAAGCAAACCACGAGTCCAGTGGTTACTTTTGAAGGCCGTCTGAGGAGGAATTTATGTTGAATACGAAAGACGAGGTCACATATGAATGGTTTTCAACTTAACTCAAGACACTGTTAGCGGTTTCACTAGGGTTGGATAAATTGAGAGAGCGGAATTATTGATTCGACCTCAAAAGGGTGGCTACGATGTTCCTTTTTGAAAGGATCAAACAATCTCAGTAATATTAAAAATAGACTGTAGTTAAATATTTACGCCACTTTCCCAAAAAGATTGGTTGGTAATCCGTAACCAAACGCGTGTATGTACTCGTTTCAATGTGAGCGAGCGCATCGCTTATTTGACTGGCTTCCTTTGCTCCGTATGGCTACCCATGCTGACGTGGAAGCATACTATACATCCATTAAGACCCGCTAACATTTATCAATAGACACAGCCAACAGCATACAGCAGGAAATAAGGTTCCCACGGTTGGTAAGAAGAAAGTCTACAATGAACTACCATTCAAAGGTGACACT